>WNWK01025492.1:0-28487 GCA_009830355.1 Cherax destructor | reverse complement strand
TCATATTAAAGACTCTTTAAGTTTTCTGGGGCTCATCAAATTTTTCCCAGTTTGCACTTGAGTCTACTTAAAGGGGGTTCGTCTCATGGTAAATAATCTTGAATTACTAATTTCATTGTTTAATAAGCTGCTTGTAAAGGGACAGTTTTTAAAAGATGCTCTCAACAAAACTTTTTTCCCTTGAATATCTTTTTTGTCACTTTTATCATTCAGTTAGGACATGAAAATTTCATCATTATGTTTATGTAACTCATATACATGCTTATAGAAGCCAATTTGTTACTTGTCACTGACCGGGCCCTATTTTCTGCTCCTTCATATGTTTATGCTGCGAATACTATATCACTGCTGAATATTCTATTCAGATTTTTAAAATTTAATATATATATATATATATATATATATATATATATATATATATATATATATATATATATATATATATATATATATATAAACAATGCCTCCCCAAACGTTTCCCAGGAAAGGCCCGGCTCGTCTTCTAGCTGTTCCCAATTCCTCTCTGGGGACTCGACTGACCCACAGGCCATTCGGATTGGTGTTGCGCTTCGCCTAGCCGCCCCCATACTCACCGAACATAGGTGTATTTGCGGCAGGGCAGGCTGATCAATTCAGACTTCATGGTCTCATGTATCACATCAGAAGGGAAGTATGCTAGACATGAGGAGGTCAATAACATCATAAAAAAACCCCGGGCCCGGCCCGTTGCCCAGCTAAACGGGAACCCCAAAGTCGGGTCGGATGGAAGTCAAAACCCTTTTGGATGGAGCCACTATGCTACCCTGGAAGGATGGTAAGCAGATTGCTTGGGACTACACCTGTGCTGCCACAATGGGGGGCACCTATTTTGCCATACCCCGGGGCAGCCAAAGGGGGGGGACCCGCCACCCCAAAGGAGACCCAAAAAGACTCGCTAATATAAAGGGCCCTTTCCCCCTTTGCTATAACTTCATCCCAATAGGGTCGGGCCCCTTTGAGCGTGGGGGCAAGTGTGCTCTAAAGTTTTCAAAGAGTTTGGGGGAGAAACTCATCATAGAAACCAGGGACCCCAGGGCGACCAGCTTCCTTTTCCCCGAGACTCAGGGGGCGATCCAAAGGGGGAAAAGCCTGCAGCGTTCTGGGCAGGGGCCCCCTTGGGGGTTGGACAAAATATTTGACATGTAGCTCTGAGTTGTTATATATGTTGTTTTACTCCCCATTGTATTTTTTTCTTGAAAAAAAAAGTTTGTATAAAAAAAAGGGGGGCTAGGGGAAGTGGAATATTCAAATGGTTCAGAAAAAAACTAAATATTCTTCCTTGAAGCCTTTTTTTCCACTTCCCGAGGCAATGGATCCCCCCAATTGACACCAGAGGTGGACCCCATCCTTTTATACGTATATATATATATATATATATATATATATATATATATATATATATATATATATATATATATATATATATATATATATATATATATATATATATATATATATATATATATATATATATATACATATATATATATATATATATATATATATATATATATATATATATATATATATATAAATATGTGTTTTTTGTGTGTACTCCCCTAATTGTGGTTGCAGGGGCCGGAGACTCAGCTCCTGGCCCCCCTCTTCGCTGCCCCTTTTACGGGGTCTCTGCTCTCCCTGCTCCGTGAGCTTTATCATACGTTGTCTTAAAACTATGTAGGGTTTCCCCGTCTACACTATATCATTCGCTAGACTTTTCCCCACTTCCTAACACTTATGGCTGAATAATTGTTTTCTAACTCTCTTTGACTCATCTGAGTCTTCAGCTTCCAGTTGTGTCCCCTTGTTTCTGTGTTTCCCTCTCTGGAACATCCTGTCACTATCTACCTTGTCGTTTCCCCTGCAGTATTTTGTATGTCGTTATCATGTCTCCTCTAACCTTCTGTCCCCCAGTGTTGTTGGTCCTATTTCCCTCAACTTTTCTTCATATGGCTTTCCCCCTGAGTTGTGGAACTAACCTTGTCCCAAAACCTTTTCCTTTCTCCCAACTTCTTGACGTGCTTGACCAGGTGTGGGGTTTCCCGACTGGTGTTGCATACTCTAGTATGGGCCTGACTTTGGTGTACAGTGTCTTGAACGATTCCTTGTTAAGGTAACGGAAAGCTAATCTTAGGTTTGCCAGTCGCCCATATGCTGCCGCGGTTATCTGGTTGATGTGGGTTTCCGGGGGACGTGCTTGGCGTTATACTCACCCCAATGTCTTTCTCCTTTGATGAGGTTTGTAGCCTTTGTCCACCCAGCCTGTACTCTGTCAGCGGTCTTCGCCTTTCCGATCCTCATGACTTTGCATTTGGTGGGAAACCGAGGGCCCGTTGCTAGACCAGATGTCAAACTTGTCCAGGCCCTTTGAAGTCCTGCTTTTCCTTTATTCGATGTGATTCTCCTCAAAATTTTACATCATCTGCGAACAAAAGACACTTCTGAGTCTATCCCGTCCGTCATGTCATTCACATATACCAAGAATAGCACTGGTCCCAGGACTGGGCCCCGCGGTAAACCCCTCGTCACCGGCGCCCACTGTGATACCCTCATCCCCACCATGACCCGTTGTTGCCTCCCTGTGAGGTATTCCCCCGATCCATTCCAGTGCCCTTCCTGTTTCCATGCTTGTTCTTCCATCTTCTTTCCCAATCTCATATGAGGAATTGCCCGAAGGCCTTTCTGCAGCCCGGGGAAAATGCAATCAACCCACCCCTCTCTCTTGCCTTTTTTGTTACTTTACCCGGGGAACCCCTGGGGAGGTTTGTTAAAAGGTTTGCCTTCCCGGAATCCGTGCTGTCTTTTGTTTATTATCCTGTTCAGCTCAAGATGCCCACCTTTTTTTTCCTGATGATTTTCTCTAAGATTTTGCACACCATACACGTAAGTGACACCGGTCTATAGTTTAGTGCCTTTTTCTTTTCCCCTTTTTTTAAAGGGGACTACGTTGGCCTTCTTCCAAAAATTTGGTACCCGCCCAGTTTCAAGGGATGTGTTGAATATTGTGGTAAGTGGCAAAACCCCAGTACCTCAGCTCCTTCCCCTTGCTAGTCTATGAGTATTCTTTTTTTAAAAATTTACAGATTATCCATTATATTCCAGGTTTACATTAAAATATAATGTTCTTTCGTGTTATAAAACCAAAATCTGACATATGGAATAACAAGAGAACAAGTGGAATTAAAAACACGTCTTTCCCGGGGGTTTCCTGTGACAGGTTTCAATTTGATAGAAGTATATCCTAAGCAATGCAGTGAATAAAATTATGTTTTCTCTGTAATCTTTTTTTTTTAAAAACGGTGTTTGAACTGGGTTTTAACTTAAAATTTTTTTTTGTTTTGAAGTTGTTTTTTTTTATATGAAATACCGACAGGTTGTTAAGTAAAAAGTGCAAACTACGCCTTCAGAGGAGATGGACTGATTACACTGTCTTCACATCACTACTGGTTCTATCAACTTTTTTGGGGACGCGACTGAAGAAGCCTACCGACAGACGAAAGTTTCAGAATAAAGATAACTAACTGTTGCACATGGTTCTTACCGTCGTGTTTTAAGCCTGTAATTGTTGATACAGTTATCCTCATAACAAAAGCTGAGAAAGTGGCGTTTTAAAGAGTCATATTTAAAAATAGCGATGAATATGGTTGAAAATAAAGACACGTGATGGTTGTGACTGATGTTGATTATTCATTATGGTGCTGATAGTCTTGATGAATGGTGAAACTAATGGTGTGATAGCTGGAGTACTGGTGACAGTAGTGAGCTATGATGATGGTCGTAATAGCGGCGGTGATAGGCTATGAGCAATGAGTTGTGAAGGGGTGATGTCCAGAAAGCTTTTTTCTTCACTAAAAATAACTGCAAATTGAAAGTCCAAAAAAATCTTGCCAAAGCTGAATTAACCCCGGTAAATAACGTTGCATCAGAGTAAAACATTAGTGTAGTGTGAAATGGCTCTTCTTATCAGTTATTACTGAGCTTATAAAAAAAAAAATCATTGTTTTTTGCTTTTTTCTCAAAACAGAACAATTTTTTTTTTGAATAAAAAAAAGAAGTGAGTGAAAAAAATTTTTAAAAATCGTTAAAATGTTAATTCTTTCTGTCGCCCATTACGATAGTTGATTACTAACCAATCACACTGGGGAAATGTGGCTAGTGCTCACTACCCAGTAAACCAGGACTGGGCATGTGTGGCTAGTGCTCATTACCCAGTAAACCCAAAGGACTGGGCATGTGTGGCTAGTCCCTACTACCCAGTCAACCAGGACTGGGCATGTGGGCTAGTGCTCACTACCCAGTCAACCAGGCTGGGCATGTGTGGCTGGGTGCTCATTACCCAGTAAACCCAGGACTGGGCATGTGTGGCTGGTGCTCACTACCCAGTCAACCGGGACTGGGCGTGTGGGGCCCTGGGTCCTACCCAGTAAACCAGGTGGGCATGTGGGCTGGGTGCTCACTACCCAGCCCAACCGGGACTGGGCATGTGGGCTGGGTGCTCACTACCCAGTAAACCAGGACTGGGCGTGTGGGCTAGTGCTCACTCCCAGTAAACCAAAGGACTGGGCATGTGTGGCTGGGCTCACTCCCCAGTAAACCAGGACTGGGCATGTGTGGCTAGTGCTCATTACCCAGTCAACCAGGACTGGGCATGTGTGGCTGGGGTGCTCACTACCCAGTAAACCAGGACTGGGCTTGTGTGGTTTCGGGTTATACCCAGTCAACCAGGACTGGGTTGTGGGGTGGTCTCACTACCCAGTCAACCGGGGACTGGGCATGTGTGGCTAGTGCTCACTACCCAGTAAACCCAAAGGACTGGGCGTGTGGGCTGGGTGCTCACCCCAGCCCAACCAGGACTGGGCTGTGGGCCCAGTGTTTCACTCCCAGTCAACCAGGACTGGGCATGTGGGGCCCAGTGCTCACTACCCAGTCAACCAGGACTGGGCGTGTGTGGCTAGTGCTCACTACCCAGTAAACCCCAGGACTGGGCGTGTGGGCTGGTGCTCACTACCCAGTCAACCAGGACGGGGGTGTGGCTGGGTGTCACTACCCAGTAAACCCGGGACTGGGCATGTGTGGCTAGTGATCACTCCCCAGTAAACCAGGACTGGGCATGTGGGCTAGTGATCACACCCAGTAAACCAGGACTGGGCATGTGGGCTAGTGATCCCTCCCAGTAAACCAAGACTGGGCATGTGGGGCTGGGTGATCCCCACCCAGTCAACCAGGACTGGGCATGTGGGGACTAGTGATCACTCCCAAATAAAAGGACGGGGAATTTTGTTGGTGACCCTTTTACCCAGTCAACCAGGACTGGGCATGTGTGGCTGGGTGATCACTACCCAGTCAACCGGGACGGGGCATGTGGGTAGAGTCACTCCCCAAATAAACCCCGGGGACTGGGCATGTGGGTTATGATCACTCCCCCTTTAACCAGGACTGGGCATGTGGGTTTGATCCCCACCCAAATAAACCAAGACTGGGCATGTGTGGTTTGGGTGATCACTACCCAGTCAACCGGGACTGGGCATGTGTGACTATGATCACCCCCAGTCAACCAGGACGGGGCATGTGTTGCTGGTGATCACTACCCAGTCAACCAGGACTGGGCATGTGGGCTAGTGATCACTACCCAGTCAACCAGGACTGGGCATGTGGGCTAGTGATCACTACCCAGTAAACCAGGACTGGGCATGTGTTGCTGGTGATCACTACCCAATCATATGAATAAAAAATTGACTCAATAATTAATTACAGTAGAGCAGATATTGCATGGAGATTTAAATAATAACCAATCACAGTATGCCAGAGCTTGTGTGTAATTTGATCACTAACCAATCACAGGATGCCAGAGCTTGTGGGTAGGTGATCACTAACCAATCACACGATGCCAGAGTTTGTGTAAGGAATCGTTCAAGACTCTGTACACCGGGGACGTCAGGCTAATACTGGAGTAAAAGCATAAATTTTGGAATCCACCCCCGGTCAAGCATGTCAAGACATTAGAGAAAGTGAAAAGGTTTGCAACAAAGCTAGTTCCGGAGCAAAGGGGGGAATGTCCTACGAAGAAAGGTTAAAGGGAAAACGGCCTTTCGACACTGGAGGATAGGAGGGTTAGGGGAGACATGATAACGACCCAAAAAAATACTGCGAGGAATATATAAGGTGGGTAGGAACAGGGTGTTTCCAGAGATGGAACACAGAAACCAGGGGTCCAAAATTTAAGTTGAGGACTCAGATCAGTCAAAGGCATTTTTTTGGAAGTATTTCTTCAGTCAAAGAGTTGTCAGGGAAATGGAATAGCCCGGCAAGTGATGTAGTGGGGGAAGGAACCATCATAGTTTTAAGACGAGGTATGATAAAGCTCATTGAGCAGGAAAGAGAGGACCCAGTAGCGGTCAGTGAAGATTCGGGGGACATAAAACACACACACACACACGAGTTTTTTTTTTAACATAATTTGAGTCCATATATGAACCAAATTCCTTATAATATTTTGTAATAAATTATAAAATAGTTCACCAGACTACTCACCAGCCGTTGGTTCAATATTTCCTTAAACTACCTTTTTTTCTCAACCAGTTTTTAATTATGATAATTTCACCTTGCTAAATGTTTTTTTTTTTTTTGAAGAACCGCAAATTAGGTCAATTTTTCCCAGGATCGACCCACACAAGTCCACTAACACCCAGATACCTACTTTTTCTGATGGGTAAACAAGGATAATCTGTGTAAAAAAAACACGCCCAATGTTTCCACCCTTGCCGGAAATCGAACCCGGGCCCTCATCGTGTTGGGGAGTGCTTTGCCACCAGGCCCCGGGCACCTTATTCAGTCACCACTGCGTCGGGTGACATCATCCGCCATCATTTCAATTTACTCCTTCCGAGAGTGCTAATAAAAATATCCCCCTAAATAGGGAAAAAATCACTACATTTCAGTCTAATCTAAATATTTTTTTTCCACTTATAAAAATTTTTTGATACCTTAATGTAAAAAAAGGGGCCATCCAGAGTTCTCGACTCTGTTATCCAGTTGGTTTATCCGCTGAGTTCTCGTCTCTCTGTTATCCAGTTGGTATCATCCTCTTTTTTGGGGTGCAGATCCCCCCCCACACCTGTCACGCCCTCCCCCCCCCCTGTCCCCCTCTCTCCCCTCCACCTGTCCCTCTCTCCCCCCACCTGTCACGTTTTCTCATTACTTTTTTTGTTGTAAGATATTTTTACCTGAATTTTCATGGATGGGAAAGAGATTTCTGTTGTTTTTTCACCCTCTTCATGATTTCCCCTGAAGCTTCTTGAAACACTTTGCACTAGGGCCCCCCGGCCTTGATCAAAGTTGAAAAGGGTTTTATTTTGATCTTTGACTGACGTGCTTCTGTCACTTCAGTCATCTCCATTCTGCATATTTTATTCTGCATGTTTTTTTTCTTGGTATTTTTATCCTTAAAATTTTAGTGGTGAGACAGGATGTGTTCCCGGTGACACAGGATGGAAATGGTGAGACAGGATGTGTACTGGTGACACAGGATGTGTACTGGTGAAACAGGATGTGTACTGGGAGACAGGGTGTGTACTGCTGAAAACCCGGATGTGTACTGGTGAAAAAAGGATTTGTACTGGTGAGACAGGGTGTGTACTGGTGAGACAGGGTGTGTACTGGGTGGGGACAGGATGTGTACTGGTGAGGGCAGGGTGTGTACTGGTGAGACAGGGTGGATGGGAGACAGGATGTGTACTGGTGAGACAGGGGTGTACTGGTGAGAAGGGTGTGTACTGGTGACACAGGATTTTACTGGTGGGGACAGGATGTGTACTGGTGAAACAGGACGTGTACTGGGTGAAACAGGATTTTACTAGTGAAAAAGGACGTGTACTGGTGGGGAAGGGTGTGTACGGGTGAGACAAATTGTACTGGTGACACAGGATGTGTACTGGTGACACAGGATGTGTATTTGGGAGACAGGATGTGTACTGGTGAGACAGGATTTTAACAGGAGACAGGGTTTTACTGGGGGAGACATGATGTGTACTGGGAAAGACATGATGTGTACTGGTGGACATGATGTCTGGTGAGACAGGGTGTGTACTGGTGAGACATGATTTTCGGGTGAGACATGATGTGTACTGGTAAACATGATGTGTCCCTGGTGAGACAGGGTGTGTACTGGTGTTTTTGAGGATTTACCTCACAAAGATGGTATTTAGGTAGTTTTTAGCTGTTTTATGGAATCTTAGGAGTTTGTATGTCCACCTCAGGTTTTGACAGTCCTGCTGCTCTTAAATTTTTTCTTCTAATTGGTCCTGGTTTTCTCTTTCTGTTTTTAAAAAGCTTTTTTTATCATGAATATTCTGGTTTAAAGTTGTCATAGATATTTAGACCATATATATTCATATAAATGATATAATATATGTCATTTTGTTTTCCCCCACAGTATAACTTGCAAATATATTTGTGGGGAAATTCGATTGACCTGTTACTTGATTCTTAAGTAGAACTGGTTTTTTTCTTTTTAAAACAGTGTTTACTGTGCTGTTATATACTTTCCCCAAACACAAATAAATAGTTTTTTAAAAACTTTTCGATGTTTAATATTTCATTTCCTGGACATCTTTCATATTTTTTTTAATTATTAGAAAGGTTTAGGGTTTCCCATGATTAATTGTAAAATTTATAGTGTGAATCATGTATTGTTTTTTGGAAATTTATTAACCCTCTGTTATTGTGGTTCCAGACTGCCCGGGGAAAAGTTGTAACTTTTACTGAATGAAATTAGGTTTTTAAATTTTGAAAAAAACTATAGAATAATAGAACAAATGTCTCCATGATCTTTTTCTCAAAAAAATAAGCAACTTTTGAATGACTCAAATGTGGAACATATTTTTATACCCATAATACGAAAAATTAAGATCAATAAGTTCAACGTGTTTGGGCGTGCCCAAGACACGTAGCAATACCATTTAGAAATGGCTTTCTGCATGGACTGTCAGACAAGATGACCAGGTACATTATGTTTACGGGAGAGAAGAACTATAACGTTTCTGTGAGTAGTGCAAAGATCTTAGCAGAATCCTTAAAAAAAGATTCAGGTAAAAAAGGGCCATATCTCTTTAACATCTACCACATCTCACACTGTGGGTCAAACCCATTTAGTTAAGCCCCTTACCCAACAGTTTTTTTATATGACAAAAAACGTCATGGTTACATGTTCAGCCATAGAGACATGGGATTCTCCTGGGGGTCAGCAGTATGTATTACCAGCTATGTCTAGTACTGCTCAATCCCAAATGCTCAGCAGAAACCAGATACTAAAGGGCTCGACCTAAAAAGGGCCCATTATTTAACCTTTCCTGTCATATCTTATTCCCGACTCGTCGTCTGTTTCCTATGGAGAATGGAAAACCTGTTACAATTGGGGGAGTACAAACATGTATACTGAAGGGGCTAAGTCAAGGAACCTCTTCTTGACGAACTTGGGTCTAATGCCTATAAGTTTTCAGTGTACATTTGCAAAATTGAGGAAGGAAGCGGGGACGGGCCTTGTGAGGTAAAAGTCCATAGATAGGGGTAATGAAAGTGTGAAGGTATGTATATTAGTTGAATGGTAGTCTGCTTGTGGGGATTTAGTGCTAGGCCCGGCCCGGGGTTTAAAACACTTCCCCTTTACTACTTTCGACCCACTTCTTATGATTCAGCTGGGATCATCTGACTCAAAGCCAAGTGGATGGCAGCAGTTTCTCCCAAATGAGGAAAAAAAATCTTTACCCCAACCTTTACCCCAGTAATTTTCCCACGTCTACACTCAAAAAAAACACAGGCAACTGTACTTTACCAGGGGACAACCTTCACCTGGGGTCCCTGATACTTCGTTTTAACATTATTGTGGGTGTGGAAACTGATTGATTTTTTGGGAAAAATCCGTCAACAAGTGGATGTTGACATTCATCGATCAAACACGGGTCAAACAACGATTCTTAGCTACAGTGTCAAAAAAATCAACACTTAATTACTATCCCTCCATCTGTAAATACTATAAATACGAAACTTTGGACGTTATAAATTTTTTTTTTCATTTTTCATCTTTCTTAAGAAAAGGTTGTTATATTCATATTTACGTATTTACTTGCACTTTTTATAAAAATTTTTTTTTTTTTATGGTTAAAAAGTTATTTTTTCTTTTTTTTATTATAATTTTCCAAAAAACTTGGGAACAACCTTCACAGTCCTTTCTAATTTCCGAAGAAAAGAAAATTGGGCTTTCAAAGATTTGGGAAAAACAGCCCCAAGCTGAAACATAAAGGATTTTTCAGCACATTCTGAACAAGAAATTTTATATCTGTCTTCCTGCAAATATTTCAGAAAATATGATAGGCCGTCCATGAAGAGACTTAGATGGATTTTAATACTTCTGACTTAGCTCATAATGACAAGTAGGCATAAATAAAAAAATACGTTGGGGTATTCACCGCACCTTGACATGTGAAAACTTATGCGATCTCTGGTCTCAGTATCGTGCCCACCTCCCGCTACCCAACCTGCACAAGTTTCTTTTCCTAAGTCAGTCTCGGGGGAGAGACAAAAGAAAGAAAAAGGAAGGAGAAACCTAAGATATTCCTACTGTAAAGAGCAAAAACATACATAAAAGTATTGCAAATTTTTTTGAAAGGCTTTACAGTAGGATCAGTATATACAAACCCCCCTCCTGACTTCTCACATTAACATAAACCCATATAGCAGTGCCCTGTGGAAACAATTTCACAGACACAATTTATCACTTCTCATCGTAATGCCCTTTGGGAACAACCTAACCTTACCTAACCAAATTAACCCTAGTTTATCTTCACGGGGGTGAGGATAAACTTTTTAAAAAAATTTTGGGCTCCTCTATGAGGCATTTTTATTAAAGCGGAAAGGCTGGCCATAAGCATCCCAGATGTTATGAAAGTAGTTTGTTATCCTGTCTCAGCTCCCTGTTGATGATGGTATTAGAACAAGAGCAAAAGGACCACCAAGTGAATGTCCGTATATATGTTCAAAAAAACTATAACCGACTCTCTTTTCATTTTTTTCTGGGGTGAAAAATTAAGTTGTTCACTCTCATTAGTATTCACCCAAGTAAACCCCGAATCATAGACTTAAAAGTTTGGAGGCGAGTTCAATCATTCATTGACATTGTAGGTAATAAAGGGCAGAAAGAAGAAATTCCCATGCTAGATAAGGATTTGAAAAAATTTTTAGGAGAAATTACAGCAGATTCTTGATCTGACTAAATTTCTCTGGGGGGACCTTAACCCGAACAATAAAAACACTGCCCCCTAATAGATTTAAAGATAATTTTTTTCCCCTGAGGGTAGCCTCAGGATAGAGAGTTGAACAATCCAATATATGAAAAAAAACCTGTTGTCAAGCTTCATCCTAAAACGTGGTCCAATGCAGTTAATAATATATGGGAAAATCGTCCTCCAGATACCGGTATGGGCACAAAGTGGTGCCGGTTTAGGAGACTGGTTTCTTTCCAGACAACATGACAATTTTGGCAAATCTTAATGGGGGGTTACCGAAAACTTTTTTTTCGTCACGTAGAGTTTTAGCCAGCTTGCCCAAATTTTTCTAATATATTGTAAAACAAACTAAGGTAACAGTTATAGAATAACGTGGAGTCAATTATCCATGAATACACCTTACTAGTCCTCAGTAATGGCAACATCTCGGGATTTTTTCCTGTGACGGGCCCTTGAGTGGATCACACCCTTTGTTTCCCCAAACCGGGAGTGTTTTATTTGGTCCCCGTAGATAATGACGGGTCAGGGGTACATTATCCACAGAAGTTGAAAAGCAACATTCTGTGCTCGTGTCATAGGTGTCACAACATGTAACGGGAAAAATTTGTGGCTTAGTACTTAAGTTTTCGTTAACAATATTTTTTACCAGAGGTTCGTTGAGATGCAAGACACTCCCATGACATTTAAATTTTATAAATTGAACTCCTTCAAGGGTTCCCAGGAAATTTTAACTACGAAAATATTAAAAAATAACTGTTTTCCCAATACCCAATATCAATAGATATTTCTACAACATTCCTTCAATCGACTTCTAGAAGGACATTAATATTTGAACTTTTTTTTTATCTGACACAGAAGACTGTTTTTTTCTTAATACCATAAAAATGTACCTGAGTCGGGGAAATTTTCCTTTTTGACTTTTGTTTGTTTTTAGCCAGTCTTCACGGGGGAGGAATGTTTTTTTGGGGCCCACATTTCCAGACAATTTATCCTCAAGTAGTCATCTTCGTTGCCCAGGAACATTAGGAGGAGGAGAGGTATGACTTTCCCTCATAGGGGGACTGCTACATGGCTTTATTTCTGTGACATAAAAAAACTGGTCAGGTACTGACTTTAGGGGAGGAGGATATACAGTAGGGCCCCACTTTTTTTGGGGTTTTTCCTTTAACCCCCCAATTCAAACGGCGAGTTCAGGGTTATGACCAGTTACAGTACCTACCCTGTTCAGTATGCCTTTTTAAAGTCTATAGCAATACTCTCTTCTTTTTATCTCTCTCCTTTGCGGTAAAAAAAATGTTTATCTTTCCTTTACCTTTCTTCACTTTTTTTTTTTCAAGAGACTGACTTAAAAATTTGAGCTGATGGAGGCTGGAGGGTGGGTACGATACAGAGGGGGAGGGGGAATATAAGCTTTTCACCTGTGAAGATGAGGGGGAGATCCTTTACTCCCACACTTATATTTGCCTTTATATCTACTTTCTCTGGGTGAGCTTTCGTCTGTTATCTATTATAATTACTTCATAATTAGCTATGGGAACCCTCTCAGACCCCTTCAACACATGGCCGGGCGGGTTTCATATTTTCCAAGGGATTTGGGAGAAAGAAAATTATGAAAATTTCCCTTTTTCAGAATGAGCTGGAATAACTCATTACAAGTTTCATATTGAGTTTCCATAAACCCTCCGGAACTTGTTCCAGACTTGGGGCTCAATTCATTTCTTTTCTGAGGGGACTGACTACCTCACAACTACTGCCTCAAGGGTGTTGGACTGATTAACAGCGTCTCTATAACTCTACCATCCACTGCATCCCCCTGTTTCAGTAGCCACACCGGGCCCCGGGGCCTTCTGTGATTGGTTTTGTGATCACCCGCCACACAAGCCCCGGGGCCTTCTGTGATTGGTTACTGATCACCAGCCACACAAAAACCCTGTCCTTCTGTGATTGGTTAGTGATCACCACCACAAGCCCCCCTCCTTCTGTGATTGGTTCTGATCACCAGCCCACAAGCCCCGTCCCTTTTTGTTTATTACTGATCACCAGCCCACAAGCCCCGTCCTTCTGTGATTGGTTAGTGATCACCAGCCACACAAGCCCCCCCTTTTTGTGATTGGTTACTGATCACCAGCCACACAAGCCCTGTGTTGTTGTGATTGATTAGTGATTTTAATGAAGTTTCTAATCTGTTCATTTCTTCTATCTATTTTATTCACAAAAATGTCAGTCAACTGGTAATGTATAGAGCCATTACACACTTGACGAATTCTTTTTCACTCTTCCCGCAAAAACATTTATTTATCAGAATTTATTTAGCTTTGTTAAGAATTTTAGGGGGTTAAATTTGCAGTTAATCTGTACAGAGGGGGGGGGGCTTTTTTACTAGGCGGGCATCACAAGCTATACTGACATTCAGATGTGATGACTGGTTTTACGTAAAGCTCTGATGCCCTGCCTTCCAAATTTCCCATGTCCGAAGCCCTGACATCACCAAAACCCTTTTCCCTTTAAAACCCCCTCATACCCCTACCATCATCACTACTATTGTGTGATGCCATGATATCTGATATCCTACCATCACCTACTATTGTGTGATGCCATGATATCTTGATATCCTACCATCATCCCCTACCATTATATGAAGTAATGATATCTTGATATCATCCCCACTATGGTCTGGGGCACAGATGCCCTGGTATTCCCTTTTTAACTCACCACTATTTCTCATTATTATCCTCATACTCAAATTCATCACCACCATAGACCCAACAATCACCAACCCAATATCTCTCAAAATCTCCCCCCTTCATATTTACTACCAGCATTAACCACAACTATCACTACCAGCATTAACCACAACTGCCACCACCACCCTTACCAACAACCATCACCCTATCATTAACCACCTCATCACAACCACCATTACCATATTCATCATTTTCCCATCACTAATTTTTCCCCCGGAGAACTGTATGAACAATAAGAGACTGAATAATAAAAACATTCGAAACAAAATAAAACTTTTTTTTGAATCGGTTTTAAACATCGACTTATCTATGGTGCGCGATTTTCGGATCGCCCGCCATTCCCCCCGGGGCCAACTCCCGGGCCCACACAAACGCCAAAAACCATTAACTGATGATACTCCTTGCACTTCTCACTCTGCCCAGAAAAAACCAGCACACCCCTCCCTTCACACAGTGTCAAAATACACAATGGCCCAAGTTTTTTTCTCTGCAAAAGACTTCTTCTCCCGACTATCTTTGGTTCATAGTATCAACAAGGCGCTCCTACACCATGTTGGTTGAGATATATCCTTTGATCTCCCCGGTCCAGAATGCTGGCCAGGCTCACGATCTTTCTCTCCTTACAACCATAGATGCTATTCCTGTAACAAGTGAAAAATATCTTTCTCTCAATTCTTGTGGAAAACCGTCATTCTACCTTATACCATTGCCCAACGTAATTTCCAGACATGTGATGATGCCATTCTGGAACAGCAGCTCCAATTTTTCCCCAACCCTCAAAATAGACATTTATATCCCCCCTGCCCACTTAATTTTTTGACTGCCGTGAATTTCCCGTCCTCAATTTATATTGCGGGATACCGTTTACAAGTTCGAAAGGTGACCCCTACACCGCAACAGTGTAGAAATTGCTGGCGTTTTGGTCATACAGCGAAATATTGCAGGTCCATGGTCGAATCCCAGTCTGTGGTGCCGAGGGACCATATCAATATATCTTGTAGTCTACCTCCCTCTTGCCTTAATTGTAAGGGGTTTCCCCCATTTACTCTCGTCATTCCCAAAGGATTAAATGAGCGAGAAATCCTTTTCTCAAAGTGACAGAAGGCTTTCCTTTGCCATGTCAGTCCCCATCTACGCCCAGGCAAATACTCTCCCCCGGGATTTCATTGTCCTGTAAAACCCTTTGCCTTTACCACTGCAATTGGTAATAATCTTGTCCGTATCTCTCAGGGGCTCCATGTATGCTCCTTGTTTTTTTTCCCTGAGTTTTGCCAGAAGTTAGAGCCCCAGACTTTTTTTCTAGCAGGGGAAAGGGGCTTAAAAAGCGCCCCTTTTTCACTTCTGGAACTGGAGGGCCCTTTTGCTTACCGATCATCGGCAGCTGGGCCGACGGCATTCATATTCGCCTGCTCCAGCATTTACATCAGTCAGCCCTTGCTGTCCTCTTTTTCGCCTATTTAATCTTATTTGGGGGCAAGGAGTTCTGCCCCAGCTGTGGGAAAACTGCCATTGTTCTCCCCTTTTCCCTAAACCGGGTACTACGGCCCCCCCCTCCCTTTTCCCATTGCTTTTTCCCAAAAAAGGGTTTTAAAGGTGATGGAACGTCTGGTACATAGACGTTTGATGAGGTATTTAGAACATACAAGGCCTTCCACTAGTGAATATGGCTTTCAAGGGACGTTCTACTATTGGCCCCTTTTACTTCGCTTAGATATGTATTTCGTAATCCCTTTTCCCAATAACCACCCCAGTTATCACCATTTTTTTTGATCTTGAGAAGGCATATAACACAACTTGGAGGTATAACATTTTGGGGGCTAACCCTTAGGCTTGGGGGGAATCTACCTTTTTTTCATAAGAACTTCTTAACTGAAAATATTTCTGTGTTCTTTAATAATGTGTTTTCCCCGCATTTTTCCCAAATCTAAAAGTGCCCCACGGGGGATGTGTTCTAGTTTTTTCCTTTATAAATGATCTGGTATCTATACATACAACCCGCAATAAAAAAAGAGGGGCTTACGACGACTTTTCGGTCCGACTTGGACCTTTTTAAAAAAGTCACACTATTGTGTATTGTTCCAGTCACGGTATTGTCCCTTTTTTTGTTATTTAATCTGGTATCTATTCTTCCATCCTATATTTGGTCATCACTCTATGTTGATGACTTCCTTTTTAGCTTTTGCAGGTGCTGACTGTCACCTCATTGCAGTTTCTCTTCCCGCATGCCATCAACTGTGTTTTTCCCCCTTGCCACTACTCATGGGTTTAAGTTTTTTTAGTACCAAAAAACCAAAAATTACTTTACTAGACGTTCAATCGTCCCTGCTAATCCATTGTACCTATACGGCTCACGTATCCCGGGAACGTGATACAGTCAGGTTTCCAGGCCTTCTGGACCGTCGGTTACCCGGGAAAACCCCCAAATTACCCCCTTTTAAAAACAACTTGCCCAACCGGCTGAACCCCCTTTAAAACCCTTCATCTTTCTTTGGGGGGCTGATCGTGGGAACTCTCCTTCGACTGCATTTAACCCTAATTTCATAAAAACTTGATTGGCGACCAGATTTTATTGGGCCTCTCCTGCAACTTTTTTCCTGGTCTTGATAAATCCATCACCAGGGATTAGGGTTTTGTTAAGGTGCTTTTCGATTTTCCCTGTTGAAATTTCTAGAGAAATATTCCATCCTTGAACGATCCCCCGTGATGCTCATTGCCTTCGCTTTTAAATGTTCCCTCATGACCCCCCAAATTTCCATATATAGGATAGTCCCCTTGTTAGTAAACTTTCTTTATTTATTCATCGCCCTTTTCCTCCGTCCCTTTTCTCTTCGTCTACATTCCTTCTGTTTTTCCAATTGCCCCCTTTTCTATGTTCATGTAGCATCAAATTTTAAACCCTTTCCCCTTGGGAATTTCCCAAAGATTCGTGTCTGTTCTTCCCCACTGCCATGCCAAAAGCCCAAAATACCTACGGTTGCTTTTTGTTCTCTTTTTTTTAATCACTTCCGGTCTCATTCTCATGCCATCGCAGTGTACACCCCGATGGTTCCAAGCCCGACGGTGTTGGACTTGCAGCAGTGTTTCCGGACAACCCCGTACGAGGGCATTTATTACCATCGGCTATCTTTTTTACAGCTGAAGCCCCCCCAAGCCAGTAGGTCTGCTGCAGTGCTCCTGTTTACTTATATTCTTGTGAACTGAAACATCTGTTTTCCCAAAAAAGGATTGAACTTAGTAGTGGCTAGAGGAGAGGCACGGACAAGAACCGCAAAATCGACCCTGCCCAAAACCCACTGGGGTTTTTTGACAAGGTAACAGAAGTAAGACACGAGAGAGAGGGGGGGGATAGACCCCGCATTTTTTTTTTCTGCAAGAAGGCGTTCGACACAGTTCCTCGGGGTTTCCCAAAAACTAGAGGATCAGGGGACAAGTAACAGGGGAAAGGGGACTGCAATGGATCAAAAGAATATCTGACAGGGGGGGCAACAACGAGTCATGGTACGTGACAAGGTGTCAGGGGTGGGCACCTGTGACAATGGGGGTTTTCCCCAAGGGGCAGTCCTAGGACCTGTACTGTTTTTGGTTTTATGAATGACATAACAGAAGGGATAGACTCAGAAGTGTCCCTGTTTTCAGATGATGTGAAGGTAAAAGAGGGAAAATTAAATCAGTCGAGGATCAGGCCCGGACTAAAAGAGACCCCGGACAGGCTACAAAACCTGGTCCAGTAAATGGTTTTCCCTTTAATTTAACCCCGCCCAAAAGTAAAGTCATGAATATAACGATAGTTATTTGGCGTTTCTTAGGCGTGGTTGAAAAAGATAAGGCTTCAGGCTTCTTACTTTTTTTTGTAATAAAGGGGGGCGAGTAACAGGTTTCGTGTCTGTGGCCCCTGGCCCAGGGCCATGGGCCTTGCGAGAGGGGGGGGAGTAGGCCTGTTGTCTGGGGTGTCTGGGCGCCAAGGAGGGGGGGCAGGGTGTCGCAGACTCACATGGGTATGCCCAGGCTTGCCCCTCTGGCGGAATACCGGAAAACCCTAGCATGGCACGAAATATGAACTCAGCGGGCAGACAGCATGGCTGTCTATGCAGACAGTCAGGCTGTCTCATGGGCCCCGGTCACGTTTTCCCCATGGTCGCCCCGCCCCGGAATGGCTTTAAAAAAACCCCGGGCCCTTCTCGCAAGAACAGGTCACAGAACACAAAAAAAAAATACATATATACATGAACATATGGACTAGAAAAAAAACTTCCTCCAAAAGGGAAAAAAAAACGGTGTGCTTCGTGGTCTAAGGCAGTGAGCGTCGATGCAGCCCCGGGGCCTTCCTGCGTCTGGATAAATTTCAACACAGGAACCTGGGGTGTGACGTAAAGGGACGGTCCCTCTGGGAGGTGAAAGCATCGTAGTAGTCGCTGGGGGGTTCACCAACTGGGGCACAACTGCTGGTGCCCTCGAGTGAGGCGTCGCCGGGAATGCAACACCTCCCCCTGTTCGCGTGTATACCACCCGCCATTAATAAACTGAGTCTAGTCTCTTGTATTTTCACCTACGCTACCATTCTCTGCCCAAAGTAAGCAGCCAAAAAAATAGACTTAACCCGTAGAGGAGTAGGCCTGTTGTCTGAGTGTCTGGGCCCCAATGAGGGCGGGCAGGGTGTCGCAGACTACATGGGATCCCCTTACATTTTTTCCCCTCGGGCCCGAATACCAAGGAAACTAGCATGGCACGGAAAAAACCCCAGCTGGCAAAACAGCAGGGCTGTCTATGAAAAATCAGGCTGTCTACATGAAGATGGGGGAAGGGAAAAGAAGACCGCAGACAGAGTATAATCTAGGGGGGCCCAAAAGACTGCAAACCTCCCCAAAGGGAAAAAAGTTTCTTGGGGTGAGTATAATCCCGGGAGCACATCTCCTGAGGCACACATTAATCAGATAACTGCTGCAGATAGGGGCGGCTGGCAAACCTAAAAAAGCTTTCCCAATACCTCCCCAAGGAATCATTCAAGACTCTGTATACCATATACGTCAGGCCCATACGGGAGTATGCAGCACCAGTTTGGAACCCACACCTGGTCAACCCCGTCAGGAAATTAAAAAAGTGCAGAGGTTTGCAACAAGACTAGTCCCAGAGTTAAGGGTTGTCCTACGAAGAAAGGTTAAGGGAAATCGGCCTGACGACACTGGGAGGACAGGAGGGTTAAGGAGACATGATAATGACATATAAAATACTGCGAGGAATAGATAAGGTGGACAGAGACAAGATGTTCCCAAAAGGGGACACAGAAACAAGGTGTCACAATTTGGGAAATTGAAGACTCCTTTAGTCAAAGAGATGTTAGGAAATATTTCTTCAGTCATAGAGTTGTCAGGAAGTGGAATAGCCTAGAAAGTGACGTAGTGGAGGCAGGAAAAAACCCGTTTTAAGACTAGGTTTGATAAAGCTCATGGGGCAGGGGGGAGAGGACCTAGTAGCAATCAGTGAAAGGCGGGGGCCCGGAGCTATGACCGACCCCTGCAACCAAAAATAGGTGAGTACAAATAGGTGAGTACACACACACACATACACAAAGGACAAAAAAATTAAAAAAGGCCCAAAAGGGTTCCCAACAAGACTCTCCCAGAGCAAAAAGGGGATGTTTTAAGGGGGAGAGGTTAAGGGGAAATCAATCTGACGATACTGGAGGAAAGGTAAGATAGGGAAGACATGATAACGACATATAAAATACTGGAGAGGAATTGACGAGGTAGATGGGAAACCCCAGGATATTTAAGAGATGGGACGCTGCAAAAAGGGGGTCGCAACTAAAAGGGAAAACCCCAGATGGTATGGGGGGTATTAGGAAGTTTTTTCTTTACCCTTTTGAGTTGCCCAGGAAGTGGAATAACCCTGGAGGTAAAGTAATGGAAAAATGTGCCCCGACCTGACTAGGTTAAGGAATTGGATTGGGGCAAGGACGTTTTTGTAAGTTGCACTCGGGGCCCAAGCCCCGTTGACACCGACACTCTGAGACATTTTCCCCAGATTTTACAAGTGGCTATGGTAAAAATTTTCCCCTATCTAATTGCAGAAAGGGGGAACCCCCGCGGGCCAAAAATACGGGAAAAGGGGATTACTTACTTGAAAAAAAAGGGTGGGTTTTGTGTCCTGGTCTTCCTTATATAAAACCCCTCCTAAATTATGTCAGTGGAGAAACATATAGATGAAATATAGAAAAAAACATAAGATAATATAAGAAAAAAGATGGGGCATAAAAAACAGATTTTCTGTTTAAAAAAAAAAGGTCAAAGTCCTTCCGAGCTATTTTCTAATGGTCACTAGTTGCAAGAACTGAATTTATTCATTTATTCATTTATTAATTGTATTTCACTAAAATTTGAAAAAAAAATAGAACAATAATTATAATTAATCTTCAAGATCAAGATAATTATCTTGATCTTAAGTTCCATAAGACTAAACTGTTGATCAGGACGCATTTGAAAACTCCAGACGATAAAATCCCAAACCCGATGACCTGAGACTGACGGGAAATCAAAATTCCAGTAATTTTTGTAATTCAATTTTCTGGGATACTTACGTAACGCTGCTTTAATTAAATTAGCCTTTGGAGTGCCTTACGGGAAATCATAAGACTCTATACGGGCAGAAAAGTACTGTATTTGCACTTGGATTTTTTGTAGGGGTTTAAATTTTATTTTTTTTGTAAAGGGGGAATGGTGCCTACATCCCCCTCAGCATGACCCAGCTGGTATAATTACTCCTCGTACTGAGATTTATGCACTGGCACCATCTGTCATACCTCTTGGGACACCGACAGAGTCTCAGACAGGAACGATCCCTTTTGTATTAGTAACTTGAATGACATCTCTTAATGTTAATAATATTTGTGGGTTTTTAAATTTTCTTGAAGAACATAATTTGTAGATAATGTTAAGCTTAATCACAGAGAGATGTCTTGTGGAAAGCAATGAATAAATTCAGTCTTCAGAGTTATCCCATGAACACTTTGTGTTATACATAAATCATGAGGCATCTAGTGGGAAACACAAAATCAACTCAGTGTTTCTTCGAGATATGCCCCGTTGTGTCCAGGCTCGTTGGCAACACACCACCTCACTGGGGACCGTGGTTGGGTTCCCCGAACAGGTAGAAAATATGGGAATGTTTCCTGAGACCTGCACCCGCTCACCTGACGATAAGCAGGGATCTAAGTGTTAGTCAATTGTTGTGGGTTGCATCCCCGGGGGGGGTAGTGTAACTTAGAGCTGGGGCCCTTTAGTCGAGGAAGGACAACAACTCTTCAGTGTAAGACTAATATTAAAAAAAAGCTTCATGTGAAACTTAAATTACCTCTAGACTTGTCTTGGGGAAAAATGAATTAATTCACTGTGTTTATGAGTTGTTTCTTGGACGTGTCGTCTCAAGTATAAAAAACCCAAAAGGGGAAACCCGTTGTTTCTTGGGCGTCGTTTCAAGTATAAGTAACCAAAGGAACTCGTTGTTTTTTGGACGTGTCGTCTCAAGTATAAGTAACCAAGAGGAACCTCGTTGTTTCTTGGACGGGCGTTTCAAGTATAAGTAACCAAGAGGAACCCCGTTTTTTCTTGGACGGGCGTCTCAAGATAAGTAAACCCAAAAGGAACCTCGTTGTTTCTTGGACGTGTCGTTTTCAAGTATAAGTAACCAAGAGGAACCCGTTGTTTCTTGGACGTGTCGTTTCAAGTATAATAACCAAAGGAAAACCTTTGTTGTTTCTTGGCGGGGTCGTCTCAAGTATAAGTAACCAAAAGGAACCTCGTGTAAAAAACGAATAAATTCAATTTTCCCATGAACACTTTAAATCAACACTTCAAGAAAAAAAAAAAAAAAAAACAACTTTATTGACTCTGCTAGATGTCTTGCGAACACTTTGTTTTAAACTTTTTAAAAATCAAAAAAACTCACTACAGAAATAATGAATAAATTCAATGTCTCGACGAGATATCTCACGAATACTTTCAATAAACTTAAATCCCCGCAAGACGTTCCATAGAAACAATAAACAAATTCAATGTTTGTGCAATATGTTTCAGCCTGACCTGGGCTCTCGTCCAGCCTTTTAAAGGGAAAGGAAGGACATTCATCCGGGTGATAACGGAATGGACACCCTGACATATTCAAGAACCCTAAAAAATTTAGTGGGAAGGATTAGTAGCCCAAGGATAATCCATCAAAGTAAAAACATTGAGGCTTAATTTATAAATTTTAAAGGGATGTTTGCAATACAAGATTTTATGTATTAAGTTGAAAAACAGAATGATTTTCTATAATTACCCCAAAAGAGAGAGAAAGAACAAAACACAGAAAAAAGAAGAATGAGACACTTTTTTAAAATTTGGGGGATATATATTTTGGAAACGTTTCGCCCACAGTCGTTTCTTCAGTCCCAAAACAGAAAAAAATAGATAAGAGGAGCGTGACGAAACGGGCCCCCAGTCTTGAGTCGATGTGTTCAGTCTTAGTCGTGTGTTCAGTCCAACCTTTACAAAAAAAGCAGCATATTCTGAGATAGAGCTTTTATACTGATGAGAGGTGAGGGGAAGCAGTGGTTTGGGGGGCGCCACCAATGAACAAAGCAAGTAAAAGGCGTCTATAGATTACACAAGTGTTGAAGAATTCCCGGGATCAAGATCCCAAGATGTTGCTGTGTCTGACAACATGTGAATAAATTGTTTACAAAAAACCCCCACGTTGATAAATAAGACAATTTTTTTCCCCCTTTGGGTATCTTTATTGGGTATCTTTGTTCACTGGTGCTCCCAAATCTTTTTAATCAAAACTCCTCCCCACCTTACTCTCCACACCACCTAAGACCAACCACCCCCTTTTCTCAGACCCCTTTTCTTTAAAGCCCGTCAATTAAACCACATATCTTTAAACGCCAGTCAATTAAACCACATATCTTTAAACGCCAGTCAATTAAACCCATATCTTTAAACGCCAGTCAATTCCCACATATGGAGGGACATATTTTTCACATAGAAACACACACACACACACACACACACACACACACACACACACACACACACCCCAACAAAAACAAAATATTGTGAGGAATAGATAAGGTGGACAGAGACAGGATTTCCAGAGATGGGACAAATTGAAGTTAAAGCTCAGGTGGGAAAGGGATGTTAGGAAGTATTTCTTCAGTCACAGAGTTGTCAGGAAGTGAGGTATTTAGGCAGGAACCAAAACATAGCTTTAAGACGAGGTATGATAAAGCTCATGGAGCGGGGAGAGAGGGGGACCTAGTAGCGATCAGTAAAGGGCGGGGGCCGGGGCTGAGTCTCGGCCCGCAACCACAAATAGGTGAGTACTCATACACAATTTTATTCTTCAAAATTAGAATACCATCATTAAAATTCCAAAAAGATGTCGTTTCACAAAAATCATCAAATGGGAAGAGAATTTAAAAAACATAATCTTAGAGATGATTGTTTTTTAAACGAGGAACACTGTATGTTTTACGACAGTGTGTGTTCTACATAGAAGGAAAGGGAAAATTTCCTTTTTTTTTTATTAAATTTTTTTAAATTTTCAGTTTTATGACTGTAATGTAAGCGCGCCTCCCGGCAAGGCAGGGTGGGGTGAATGATGATGAAAGTTTTTCTTTTTTTGGCCACCCTTCCCTGGTGGGGGAGACGACCGATGTGTTAAAAAAAATAAAAAAAAAAAAGATCTATAAAGTTTACATAATCTTTTTTTCCGGGAGATTTTTCGGGCAGACTTTCCTTGAGACGTTAGACTCAATATTTCCTGTCAAATTGTTCCAGTTAATTTGACTAAAATTAAAATCTCTCATTAACACAACATTTTCGTTTGTAGATGTCTTGTGAATTTCATTATATCGAAAGATTATTGCCTTCGATATCAAGGTTTGGGGGCCTCTAAATCACACTCGAAGAAATTTTGCCTTCCTTTTCAAGGGTTTTGGGGGACCCTTCCCCCCAAAATTTCCTTCGATATCGGGGGGCCTTTTTAAAACACACCCAACATTAGTTTTTTAAAATCCCTCAATAAATTATAGCCAAACAGAGTGATCATTGCTTTTAATTTTATATTTTTTCTGAATAATAATTTAAATTACCTCTGACACACACCGCCGCTTCAACACCCTTCCTTTTACCCCATCGGTCTGGAATAATTTAAAGGTCTTTTTTTAGCAATATATGCTCACCTATCTAATGTTCTATACTCCTACTAGTAGTTTGGTGAACCAAAAGGGGTGAGTCACTCATTACCCACTAATGTCGTTTTGTTGACCTTTTTTATTGCATTTATTAGTAATTTTAAATGAACAATGTTTTTTTTAACACACGTCCCTTTCCTCTATCTTCCATCAGTTAAAGTCCTAGAGAACTCACCAATGGAACCCCTCGACAAAAATGACTAATGAAACCGCCTCTGTTACAGGAAAATTCTCCCCATCTCTTTCACAGATAAAACTTTTGTCATAGAACTTGTCCCAGTCGTCAATGAATGGGACTGCAAGTTCTTGGCGGGACCTGGAACCAGCAATTTTATACTAATTGCCCTAGACATTCCTTCTTTTTTCGTGTACTTATCTAGCGGCTTCTGTCACCTGCCCTTCCAAATATCACCAACAAAGCTCAGGAAAACAAACCCTTAGTCTTACCTCCATATTTTCCCGTTACAAAAATACGGTTCATATATTTTAACTAAATCATCGATAACAAGGATATTACTGACTTCGACCCGGTATTACTGACTTCGATCACAAGGATATTACTGACTTCGATCACAAGGATTTTAAATATTCGATCACAAGGATATTACTACCTTCGATCACAAGGATATTACTGACTTCGATCACAAGGATATTACTACCTTCGATCACAAATATTACCCCCTTTTGATCACAAGGATATTACTACCTTCCATCACAAGGATATTACTACCTTCGATCACAAGGGATAATTGCGTTCGATGACAAGGATATTACCCTTCGATCACAAGGATTTTTGCTTTTTCACAAAGGATATTACTACCTTCGATCACAATGATATTACTACCTTCGATCACAAGGATATTACTACATTCGATCCGGATTTTAAATCCCTTTCGATCACAAGGATATTACTACCTTCGATCAAAAATATTACTACCTTCGATCACAAGGATATTACTGCGTTCGATCACAAGGATATTCCCTTTTCGATCACAAGGATATTACTGCTTTTCGATCAAAAAAGGATATTACTACCTTCGATCACAATGAAAATTACACCTTCGATCACAAGGATATTACTACCTTCGATCACAATGATTTTAAACCTTGGGGATCACAAGGATATTACTACCTTCGATCACAAGGATATTATTTACCTTCGATCACAAGGATATTACTACCTTCCATCAAAAAGGATATTATTTCCCCTTTCGATCACAAGGATATTACTGACTTCGATCACAAGGATATTACTACCTTCGATCACAAGGATTTTTACTGATTTCCCGTCAAAAGGGGATATTATTTACCTTCGATCACAAGGATTTACTACCTTCGATCACAAGGATTTTAAAACTACCTTCCATCACAAGGATATTACTACCTTCGATCACAAGGATATTATTTGCGTTCGATGAAAAAGGATATTACTCCCTTCGATCACAAGGATATTACTGCGTTCGTCAAAAGGATATTTTACCTTCGATCACAATGATATTACTACCTTCGATCACAAGGATATTTACTACATTCGACCCAAAGGATATTACTCCTTCGATCACAAGGATATTACTACCTGCGATCAAAAGGGGATATTACTACCTTCGATCACAAGGATATTACTGCGTTCGATCACAAGGATATTACTACCTTCGATCAAAAAGGATATTACTGCGTTCGATCACAAGAATATTACCCTTCGATCACAAGGATATTACTACCTTCGATCACAATGATATTACTACCTTCGATCACAAGGATATTACTACCTTCGATCACAAGGATATTACTCCCTTCGATCACAAGGATATTACTACCTTCCATCACAAGGATATTACTACCTTCGATCAAAAGGGGATATTACTGCGTTCGATCCGGATATTCTACCTTCGATCACAATGATATTACTACCTTCGATCACAAGGATATTACTCCTTCGATCACAAGGATATTATTACCTTCCATCACAAGGATATTACTACCTTCGATCACAATGATATTATTACCTTCGATCACAAGGATAAATACCTTCCATCACAAGGATATTACCCTTCGATCACAAGGATATTACTACCTTCGATCACAAGGATATTACTGCGTTCGATCACAAGGATATTTCCCTTTTTGATCACAAGGATATTACTACCTTCGATCACAAGGATATTACTACCTTCCATCACAAGGATATTACTCCCTTTCCCGATCAAAGGATATTACTGCGTTGATCACAAGGATATTACCCTTCGATCACAAGGATATTACTCCCTTCGATCACAAGGAAAACTACCTTCGATCACAAGGATATTACTACCTTCGATCACAAGGATATTACTCCCTTTCCCATCACAAGGATATTACTACCTTCCACCCACAAGGATATTACTAGTATCTTCATCCCCCTGACCTTTAAATAAATTTGTCCTGGAGAACAAAAAGGATTTCTACCCCCCAAATTTTGCCCTTTATAGTCTTTCTTACTTAGATGTTTCTTCCTATCCTGGATACTCTCCCCCTTTGTAAGGGCTGTCTCTTTCCTCACTAAAAAACTTATTTAATTTCACCCCCAACCCAAATTAACACATTGCTATAATTAAACAAAAATTTTTAGAGGTTAAACCCTTTTCCCCAACCCCTGGGTCAGTTTCTAAGACATTACAGAAGAAAGTCATGGTGCTCAGTAACACACAACACTAATCCCCCAAAACAACTCAGGACAGGTGGGGCCTTCGTACTGACCTCAGATAACTGAGGTGTTTAATTTTTAATCCACAATTACAAGTTTTTTTCCAAGACTGACGATAGTGATTGAAAGTATTTTTCCCCGAAAGAAGTCATTACATAAATGTTATAAAAATAAGATGACATTTCTGGAAATAATTAGGTATTTCAAGTCATCCCCAAGTCTACAAAAGCAGAGTCAGTAACCAAGCCAAGTCATACAATGTAATTTCCTTATCCCCCGGAGACACTTGACGCCAACCTTCCTTACTATTTTTTATCGGGACAGACATTTCCGTGTCCGTGTTGGTGCCTGCTTTCCTCAGATTTTGAGCAGGGGGGAGCCCCAAAAGGTTGTGTCCTAAGCACTCTTTTTTTCTTTTGGCTATAAATGCCCTTTACCTTCCGTTCTTCCATCGCATTTTTGGGTGTCACTTTATGTGGATGACTTCCTATAGCTTACGCAGGCGCTGACTGTCGCCTGGGCAGCCTCCTTCGGGGTGCGATTGACCGGGTTTCCATTGGGCCACTTCTCATGGATTTGAATTTCTTAGTAAGAAAACCCTTTTATTCCTTCACTAGACGTCCTCTTGTCCCAGATTTCCCGTGCATTTACACGGCTCACTTATTCCAGAATTTATACGGTCAAGCCCTTTCCTTTTTCGACCACCAGTTGACATGGAAACCTCCCTTTCCTCTTTTAAGGCAGGCCCTGGTCGACTGAACTCCTTTAAATTTTTCCCCCGTTTAAAACAGATGCCGGGCTTTCCCCCATTTTTCATTCCACCCTAGTCTTAACCAAGCTGGATTTGGCGATTACGTTTTATTCTACGGCCTCCTACAACTCTAAGTTAGATCCCCTTCATCATCAGGGTCTATGTTTGGGGTTTTGGGGCCTTTCGTTTTATTCCCCGTTGAAAGCCTTCTTTTTTGCTGAGGTGAATGTTCCTTCCCCAGCTGATCGTCGGGTGCTCATTGGGCCCTTTGTTACTATGTCCGCGCTCATGACCTTCATGTTCCGTCTACGTATTTGTTGGTCCGGGCGTTAGTAAAAGCCCATTATTTTTAAAACCAAAAAAAGAAGGAACACCGGCGGCCTACTGGCCCCATGCGAGGCACGTCCCAAACCAAGGTTTTAAACCAATGCCCCGACCCAGCCAGGTCAGGTTCATTCACTTTGGGGAAAGGGCCCGCATCTGACCAGTAGGTAAGCTAGTCAGGACCCAAATCCCCCCACCCGCACCCCACCTGGAAATAACCCTCCCCGGTAGTCAGGTCACTCCTTTAAAGGGAAATTTGTACCGCATCCGGGCCTAGTAAAACAAGCAAATCAGGGGCCAACTCCCCCCACCCACACCCACTCATGTATTTATCTAACCTATTTTTAAACAAAGTTTAGCATCAGGCGGTACTGGGGGTTTTTCCACCATCCACAACTCTATTACCAAACCAGTGCTTTCCTATATCCTTCCTGAATTT
>WNWK01025491.1:0-28488 GCA_009830355.1 Cherax destructor | reverse complement strand
TTTTGGTATTCTTTTTTTTGGGCAGGTCTTGTTTCTGTTTGATTAAAGGTTGTGAAAATTTTTTGTTAACACAGGCATTTTTTTTGATGTCAATTGCCTGCGTACTGGTGTTCAAATGCGTGTTTTGGCCGGGATGTTTGCCAACGTAAAATTTTGCACCATTAAAGGATTGTGATCCCTGCCGGATTGAAGTTTTTCCTGTTTTTAGGGGAACCAAGGTGGGGGAGGGGGAGGTGGATACTGGAAGGAGGTCTTAGAAAAATTTTGGGAAAACTTTTTTGGGAAAGGGAGGGGGGAAGGATTTTATCTCTTCCCCAAAGGGTTTCTCTGGGTGTTTGAAGATGTTTAATGCCCGTCGTCTGCAGTCTCTAATGAAGTGACGAGGATAGTGAAGTTTGGAAAATTTGTTCAATGGGGGAGCATTCTTCTTAAGGAACCACTGCGGATTCGAGGGCCGGGAAAAAAGCCTATAATTACACCACTTTTAAATTTTTGGCGGGTGAGAGTAGAAGGGAGAAGATCGTGTTGATTGGTAGGTTTTCGATAGATTTTAAAAACGAAGTTCAGGTACGGAGAAGAACATGGAAAGAAGATTGTCGACTTCTTCTATTAAAACGAGATTCAACCGGTTGAGTTCGTTTGGAGAGCTTTAACGTTGAAGGTCTGGAGTTTTAAAACCGGGGGGAAACGTTGTCAAAAAGGACCATTATACGTTATGTGTTTATTTTTCTATGATAGACCAGCTGGGGGGCCAAACGGGCAGCACCAGCTGAGAGTTCAACTGTGCAAAAGCTGGGGGTTACAACTTGGGCAGTACCAGCGGAGTCCCAAATGTGACTCACCAGCGTGCCAATGGGGAAAAACCAGCTGTGAGCCAAAAATGTGACAGCACCAGCTGGGGTTTAAGAGAGTGATTTAAACCCTTTGATGAGATTAATACCCGTGATACTGCCACCGCATTTCCCCTTCCTTTTTCCCTTTACCCTTGACTGCATATTCCTCCTCCTCCTCCTCCCTTTTTCTGTTACAGCTTTTCTCATGTCCTATTCTGTCTTGCTTATCCCACCCTTCTTTTTCACATTTCCTGTCCACCCTTTCTACCATTACTTCCCATCCACCCCCCGTTTTATTTTCCCGATGGCATTGTCCATATTTTGCCTAATTCTCTTATTCATCATCCTCCTGTTTCTTATTTTCCCCATCGAGCAACTCCTTTCTATCCCTGTTTCTTTAATTCTACCATTCTGTTATTGCTAGTATGCAATATTCAAGTGATGAATAAGAAACATGTACAACACTGGGGATCTTTTTTTTCCGTCGTCAAAGATACTCATCTATTGCTTAAATATCTTATTAAAGTTGTTGCTAAGCGTTTTTCCTCCTGCCTGTTCCTTCCTGCCTCCTCCTCCACTTTCCTCCCAGCCTCCTTCCACTGTTACAGACTTGAGTAAAGGAACACAAACAAATGCCCCGGGAAGGGCCCTAAGGAAGTTTGTTTTTTGGGGGTCTTTAAATCACTTGTGTAGTTGGCGCTCCTGCCCCAGAAATAACATTGTTCCTATTCGAGTAATTCAGTCGACAGAGTCGATGGTCATTTGTCGGTCAGTAGTAATCAGCTATCGACGACGAGTAGTAGATGGTCATTTCCCATCTATTTTTTTTTAAACGCCAAATTCAAAAAAAAAAACCCCATCCTATTGTTTCAACGAGGTGATTATCCTCTTGTCCTCGCTCCCCCTCCTCCCCCAAAACACCTTCAGCGCGGAGAAAAACCTGCAGTCCTCCGACCCCCCCGCCTCAACCCCTCCCCCCCTTTCACAGTTCAATCAGCCCCTTTTCCCCCTCTTCCTTAAACCTTTTCCCTTTCCCCCTTTTTTCCCCCCTTCCCCCCTCATTTCCCCCCCTTTACTGTCTCTCTATTTCACCTGTTCCTGTTTTACAGAAATCAACCTTTTTTGTTTTAAAATTTTTCCCTGACATTTACCGTTTACACGGCAGCCCCCCCACACACACACACACACACACACACACACACACACACACACACACACACACACATATATGTATATATATATATTTTTATATATATATATATATATTTTATATTTATATATAATATATATATATATATATATATATATATATATATATTCCATTAAAAATGAATGACATTGATAATCCCTTTTTCCCTCAGTAGGGGAACCCGTGGTTTCTTGATGTCAAATTCATGGATATTCGTACACCGAGGAGGTTTTTATTCGGGGAAACGCTAAACCTTTAGGGATAACAGACTAGGGCCCGTTAAAGGGGTGGATATATTAAGGTCGTTCCAAAAAAGGGGGGAAAAAGATAAACTGGAAAAGGAGCGTTGCTGGGTGCAAAGTGAAGCTCCCCTGTACTCAAACCCACACACTTAAAGGGGAAATATACAGACCATTTACTGGAAAAGGGGATCCCTGCAAAAAATATATGGAGGAACCCCAAACCCCGACCCTTTTGGGGAAATTGGGGGAAAAAAAACTTGATGGTCAGAGATGTAATGTTAGTATGAAAATCACACCCAGAGACATGTCAACAAGTGGGAAAAAGTGAGAAATTTTTCCCCCAAAACCCCCACACACACACACACACACACACACACACACACACACACACACACACACGCATACACACACACACACACCACCACACACCTCACCACACACCTCACCACACACCCACCACACACCCCCCCACACACCTCACCCACACAACACACACACTAAAACACACACAACACACACACTACACACACACACACACACACACACCCCCCCCACACACCTCACCACACACCTCACCACACCCCCCCACCACACACCCACTACACATACACACACACACACACACACACACACACACACCTCACCCACACCCACCACACACCTCACCACACACCTCACCCACACCTCACCACACACCACACACACACTACACACACACACACACACACACACACACACACAAATCAAGAAGTTTTTTTTCACACCCGTAATTTATCCCCCTTTCCCCCCCCCCCTTCCTTCTTCCATCCACCATCCTCCCCACCCTTTTTCTCCCCCAAATACTCCAAAATTTTTCCCCCTCTTTTTGGGGAGAAAAAAATTTTCCCCAAAAAATTTAAAAAAAATTTACTCCCTTTCCCCCCTCCTCCTCCTTCCTCCCTTCTTCTTCTTCCTCCTTCCTTTCCCCCTCCCCCCTCCTCCCCCCTCCTCCTCGATCAATCCCCACCTTTTTAATCCTTCCAAAAAAAAGTTTTAAGCCTTCCAATAACTTACTACCAACCTCCTGGGGTTTAAAACAGCCGATGAGCGCCCCCCCCTTACTCTACTTTTCAAAATTTACCCTTTTTAATTTTTCCCCTACCTTTCAACTTCTCTCTCTTCCTTCTCTCTCTCTCTCTCTCTCTCTCCCCCTCTCTCTCTCTCTCTCTCTCTCTCTCTCTCCCTTTTTCCATGCCCCGCTTTACAAAGTTTTTTTATTTATTTATTCCCCCATTTCTCCCCTTCCCATATCTACAAATAGGATTTCTTCCCTTTTTTATCCTGTTTCGTCATTCTGTTTCTGTTCCACTTACTTTTCCTACTTTTCCTCCTACGTTCTGCTCTTCCTTCCCCCTTTCCCCCCTCACTCCATATCTTTGCTTTACCAGCACCAAATTTACAGCAACAGCAGCAGAGCATGAACAGCAGAAGCAAAACCCAAACCCAGCAGCAGCAGCAGATCAGAATCAGCGCAACAGCAGCAGCAACACCAAGAACGGCAGGAAAACGCGGGCAACACAATAACAACAAGGGGCAAAGAACAGCAGTATCAGCAGAATCAGACCATTTTCCAAAGCAGAGCCAATCGGGGGTTCTGCGGCAACAGCAGAGCAACATCTGAGGCAACGGAACAACAGCATCTGGGGTAACGGAAGAAGTAGCCTCGGCAACAGCAGCAGCAGCAGACCGGGCAACACATCGCGGTAACGACAGAAATGGCAGCAGGAACAGCGGGAAAAAACAAACTTTGCAACAATAACAGCAACAGCAGCAACAAAAGCGGACAACAGCAAGACTAACAAAAGTAGAATACCAGAGAGCGATAACTGACACCAAGAGGAATAACATTCATTAATGAGAAGGAAGAATTGAAGGACCAGTAAAAAAAGGGAGAAATAACGAGAAGATAAACCAAAAGGGAAAGGGTAAAAAAAAAAGAAGCCAAGTAAATAAAAGAAGGCAAGTAAAAAAAAAGAAGGCAGAGTAAATAACGAGAAAAGAGAAATAAAGAAGAAAAAACGAGAAGAGAAAATAACGATGAGTAAATAAGAGAAGGTTAAAACCAGAAGGAAGAGTTAAAAACCCAGATGGAAGAAAAAAAAGGAAAAAAAAAAAACAAATAACAAAAAATAAAAAAAGAAACAAATAAAAAAAGAGAAATTTAAAAAAAAGAAAACATAATTAAGAAAAAGAATAACGAAAAAAAAAAGAAAAAGAAATAAAAGTAAAAACAAAAGAAAATAACGAAGAAAAATAACAAATAAAGAGAGAAAACAAAAATTAAATAATAAAATAAATAACAAAAAAGAGAAAAAAAGAAGAAAGAGTAAATAAGAGAAGAATAAAAAGGGAAGGGGAATAAAAGAAGAAAAATATAAAAAGGGAAGATAAATAACAAAAGGGAGTAAAAAGGAAAAGTAAATAACGGGGAAGCTAATAAAAAAGAAAATTATATAACAGAAGGAAATAAATAACAAAGAAAAGAAATAAAAAAGAGAAGGCTAAAAAAACCCAGAGTTTGATGTTTTAAGAGTGTTTGATTGGGGTCAGCGTTTTGAAAATTAGCCCTCAAAATAAAAAAAAAAAAAATTGCAAAAGAATAAGTTTTGAACAAAAAAAATCTCACAAATACTTGAAATTAAAATCCACTTTAATTAAAAGAATCTAAAATTATTTTTCAAAGGTTTCCCCGAGTTTCCACGGGCCCCCGGGCATGCAGGATTCCCTTACAATTTTTCGATGGTTTTCACACGCCCTTTGGCGTGACTGACCAGTGAACCAGGAATTAATTGCAGCAGTCAAGCCCACTGTTATGCTAATTGCTGATTCATCAGGCCCACAAAAATCATGTGGTTCGTAATGGGTTTGGGTAATTATAAAAAAGGGAGAAGGCAACTGCTAAAAATATAACGAGAGTGTCACGTCATAATCTAAGGTGCTCGGGACTGTTCAAGAGCCTCCTTTTATAAAAAAGAAATTACCAATAGACACCTGGCTTTTTCAAGAGGGAACTGGAAGATACTAAACAGTGCCTGATAAACCCGGGCTGTGGGTCGGACGTTAGATGTGCCCAGAAAAAAAGCAAAGTTTTGACCCTTTTCCCACCAAAGAAAGGGGGCTTGCCCCCGGAACCCCAGTGGAAGGGGAGGATAACAGAACACCTGGAAAGGGTGATTAAGGGTGAGATGTGCGCCCCGATCCACAGTCAACAGAGATATCTCTCAGTGACGTTTCCCTGTAGGAAACCAAACAGTAGTCCTGCCGGACCTTGTAAATCTTGCCTAGTCTGTGGTCCACTGGGCCACCACTCCAAAACGACTTTCTGTGGATAGGGCCCCGAAATCACAAGAAAAAGTCAATGAAAGTGGGCTATCCTCCTCGATATCTCAGATACCGAGGTTTCCTGGTATATTGTCCGTTTAGGGACACCAACATGGCCTAGACACCAACAACTCGACATCATTTTTTGATGAAGAAAATCTGTGCAGCAGTATTTTATTTTCTATTTTTCCCAAGTACTCAGGCTTCTTCAGTCGAAAACAGAGTTGACTAAAACTGAAGACACCCAAACAATGGAGAGGTAAAAATGTTATGACCCCAGCCCTTTCCCGTGATAATTTTGAAGGGGGGCGGAGTTATCCCTCAGCCTTGAGAACCGTCGTTCCATGGTCTCTATCAATGAAGTTGAAGCATGAGAACTGACCGTATACCCGGGAAACCCGAACTGAGGCGTTGAATGGAATAGGGTTTTAGGAAGCTGGGGCCCCAGGCAGAAGAATATAAAATTTAATCACTGCAGCCCTGCCCATGCGAGGCTGGTCTCTCAAATCCAGCTCTTGTCACTTTTAACTAGTGTCGAAAAAAAAGCTGCCAGATAACTATTACCTAATTGAACAACAATAAACTAGTAGGGGAATAAGACATGTGCCAAACTTTTTATTAAATTTCCAACGTTTTACCCATTGAGCAGTTTCCCCGATCGACTGAAGAAGCCTACAGTGAAGACGAAATGTTTCGAAAATGTTTGTTCACCAACTTGTCGGTATTGTATACCGTCATTTTAGTGACCCCCACATTTTGTGTCGTATGTGAAAGCGAGGTAACCACTCACTCCTGGATCACCTGACCACGGTGGACTGAAGCATATTGGGGCCCCGACAGACAGAATACATTGCCAATTTGAGTACACAGTGTGCCGGGAAACAACTAAACAGCTATCAGACAAGAGCAGCGGGATTGCGAGGGGCCCTCCATAACACAGAGGACTTACTTGCAGCCTTTGCAACAAGAAGTCATCACCGGTAAACACACAATGGCGACACCACCCTCGCTGTTTGACCTCAGTAAAAATCTTATCAGTGAAGCATGAACCAAATCATACTCCAAAACAACCATGGCCGTCACCGGGGTTCCACGCCTAAAAGATGAACTTCAGACACCGTCAAATGAAGGAGGGGGAGAAGCTAACCCTCTGACATCGAGGCCACAGTCCCGGAGAGAGCCGCATCCGAATGCCAAACGGGATGGAAGCCTGCATGACAAGGAAAATGTCTCACCCCCCCACCCTCCGGTCCCAACAAAGACAGCAACATAAGCCGGGTTGCCAGGAGTTTCCCAAGCGAAACAGGTAGCACAGCCAAACCTCCTCTCAGCGGAGATCCGGGAAAGCTCACCAGACTCAGCAAAGTGGCTCTCGACAGGAGGGTGGAAGGGGATAATAAGGAGGAAGAGCAGATAAAAGAAGGAATAACAGAGACTAGACGGTAAATAATGAAAGAAAGAAATTGTGATAGGAATGAGAGAGATGTTTGGGTAGAAAGAGGTGATGAGACAGGAGAAAGAAATAAAAAAGGAGGAAGAGATGATGGGGCAGGAGGAAGAGATGATAGGGCAGGAGGAAGAGATGATAGGGGATGAGGAAGAGGATAGGAGATAAGGAAGGGTATCCGGGAAGAGGGGGCCCTCCTACGCCCTACCTTCCCTTACAACTAGGAGCGACGCTGTTCATTACATATTCATGGTCTAGGATATCTGTCAACCGGCGCCAGTTTACAGATAACAAATCGGGAAAAATTCGGGATCGGGAGAGGATTTGCAGCGGGGTTTCCGGTATCTTCCGGGAGATCACGTGAGCCCGTGTAGAGATTATTACCATGGATGAGCTCTGCTGGAAAGGATCAAAAGGCTCCGGATATAGGAGGCAATAACATATCAACCAAAGGAATATAGCTCTAATTCCTTGAATTAAGAGCCTTCACAGTGCAGATGTAAGCCTCACAGATGTCCCTCTTCTTTAGCGACGCGACTAATTGGGGCAGTTCTTTTTCGAAATCGCTACTAAAGTTCATTTTTAAAGATCTACAACAAGCAAAATCGTGTAAGTAACTTAAGTTACAAAATTTATCCAAAAATTTAATTATAATTGAACGTCAAGTCCCAAATTAAATAAACTTAGAAGTAAAGTCTGGCAATGGGAGATACACGGCGGTCTCTTAATTTTTAGCAGACAAGATTATTGTTTCAGAATTCTGCCTTTTCATTGTTTCTTGTTGCCCAGAAAGGTAGTTTACCAGGGATATTGTTAATTATACGTTACTTAGCTTTTTTAGGACAAATTTTGGTATTTTTTAATGCTGTGAAAGCAAAAGGAGAGTATAACTTTTTAATCTGTAATGTTTGGGGTAAATTGTTATTTTTTTTTCAGTGATTTTAAAATTTTCCCCCAATTATAATTATTACAGCTGGGTGGTGATTAACCCTTTATACATATTTAAAAAACTCTAGAACCTGAAATTCCCTAACTTTTGGTAACCTGGTCCTATGACAGTTAATGTTAACACAGTATTTGTTGAAACTTAACATATAGTATCTCTTGAGAAGATTTCTTTTTATCATGCTTATATAAATTCCTCTCATATTCTAAACATATATATTGGTGCCAACGATTATTATTGATTATTATTCATATTAATCTTGAATTGCTTATATAAACCATTTTCATCACATTTGCTTTGTGGTTGTTGCTTTAATTATTATAATGTAATCAACCATTATCCCATACACCATAACCTGCTTGAGTCCAGGGATGTTGTTGATGTTGCCTGCGTGAGTCCAGGGGTATTGTTTATGTTGCCTGCATGGATCCATGGATGTTGCTGATGTTGCTTGCATGTATCCAGCGATGTTTTTGATGTTGCCTGGGATGTATTCATGAATGTTGCCGATTTCCGGGAAAGTATTCATGAATGTTCCCCCTGTTATTGATGTTGCCTGCATGTATCCAGGGATATTTCTGGTATTACCTGCATGTATCCAGGGATGCTGCTGATTTTGCCTGCATGTATCCAGGGATGTTGCTGATATTGCCTACATGTATCCAGGGATGTTGCTGGTGTTTCCTGCATGCATCCAGGGGATTTTGTTGCCTGCATGTATCCGGGGGTGTTGCTGATATTGCCTACATGTATCCGGGGGTGTTCCGGGGGCCCACATGCATCCAGGGGGGATTGTTGGGTGTTGCCTGCATATATCCAGAGTTGTTGCTGATTTTCCGGGGAGTCCAGAGTTGTTGCTGATGTTGCCTGCATGTATCCAGGGATGTTTCTGATGTTGCCTAGGGAAATGCAAGGTTGTTTCTGATGTTTCCTGCATGTATCCAGGATGTTGCTGATATTGCCTACATGTATCCGGGGGTGTTGTTTGGGGTTGCCTGCATGCATCCATGGGTATTGTTGATGTTCCCCCCATATATCCAGAGTTGTTTCTGATGTTGCCTGCGTGAGTCCAGAGTTGTTGCTGACGTTGCCTGCCCTGTATCCAGGGGGTGTGCTGATGTTGCCTGAGTAAGTGCAAGGTTGCTGCTGATGTTGGCTGCATATAATCAAGAATGTTGCTGTTTTAAACCGCACAGATCCATGGATGTTTCGATGTCACCTCAAAATAGAGATCTTGCTATTTCAATTTTTGGATTTACTGCTGTTCCTAAAGGCACCTGCATGGCCCGTAATGTTGCTGATATCACATGTATTGATCCAGGGAAAAGTTGCTGATATCACCTGCATGGCCCAAAATGTTGCTGGATCCATGTTGCTGATATCACATGCAGGGGTCCAGAGCTATGGCAACTGATGGCACTTGCATGGGGGTTGAGGCAACTTGTCAAGGGGCTCACTCAGCATTTAAATCTCACGATATGATATTTACCACGAATAACACTTACGTAAGAGTAATTTTGGGAAGTGTTCAACACAAGAATCAAATTATTTTAAAAGGGAAACCCCCCTTTAAAAAAAAACAAAATAACGTTGCAAGAGCCCCCCCGCATTGTAAAGTTGATAACTTCTCAAATCAACGGGAAGGATTTTCAAATTTTGGATTAAAATTAAAAAAATATTTTCAGGATATAAAACAGATAACCCGAAACAGAAAACTCAAACCGTAGCGGTAATGGCCCTTTTTTATCCTTCCTATAAAAACATACTGTTTTTTTGAAGATATAGAATACACAGCATTCTTGACACACAATACAGAGACAAGGTTCGAAAAAAAAATCCAGTGGGGCAGTTATTGAAAAGATTGAAAGTGTCATTCTAGGAATATAATACAGTTATTTAGTTTTTTTGCATACAAAGGAGCGCCAGCCCATGGGGGGCATGCAGCACCTGCCGTAATAGAAGGCATTCAGCTTCGATCCAAGGAAGGGGGGAACATGTCGAATCACTTAGTTTTAAGAGCATATCCCCAAAAATGGTGAAAAACCAAAAATGTATGAAATAAACGTAAATGATGGAACCCGGGTAATACAAATGATGGAACCACTGAAGGAACCCTGTAATACAAATGATGGAATCACTGAAGGAACCCGGTAATACAAATGAGGGAACCACTGAAGGAACCCTGTAATACAAATGATGGAACCACTAAAGGGAACCCTGTAATACAAATTTTGGGGAACCACTAAAGGGAACCCCTGTAATAAAAAAATGATGGAACCACTAAAGGGAAACCCTGTAATACAAATGATGGAACCACTGAAGGAACCCTGTAATACAAATGATGGAACCACTGAAGGAACCCTGAAAACAAATAGGAACCACTGAAGGAACCCTGTAATAAAAAATGATGGAACCACTGGGAACCCTGTAATACAAATGATGGAACCACTGAAGGAACCCTGTAATACAAATAAACCACTGAAGGAACCCTGTAATACAAATGATGGAACCACTAAAGGGAAACCCCTTTGTAATACAAATGTTTTTATCTTAAAAAGAAACTTTGTGTTACTGAGGAGAGAAAATTTTTCATTTAGTTTAAGTTAACAAGATTTTATTAAATCTGAGAGATACATTCTTATATATGATACATAGGTTCACATTTATGCTTTTGGGATCCCATGTTAGCAGATGACGAAACTTAATTTATGGATAAGAAGAGCGCACTGCGGGACCCCTTTAGAGGAAAGGGGGGAAAAATTTCCATTTTTGGGGACAACCTTTCGCTTTGAGTAGGGCTTCACGCCGTGAACTGATGATGCAGTGTTCAGATGTTGGTTCACTGAAAGTTTGTTCTTCAACAAGAGTTTTTTTTAAACAGCTTCACGAAAACCAGTAGTTGCCGGGAGCTCAATAAATATTTGCCAGTATAAGGGCACGAAACATAAAAAAAAACAGCTTATCCGACCAACTAAGAATATTAAAGGAAATCATATAATTCAATTAACACCCCAAGGCATACTTTCCATTAACCTTCAAAATGAGAATAACTCCACAGGGGGAAAAATCAAAAGGTAACAGAGTCCCTTTCTGGAAATTATCACTAATTAATTTATTTCCAAGTTAAATTCCCTTGGGGAAAATTTTAAATTTTGAGGGAAAAAAAGGTGACAATTGGATTCATTAATTATCTAATAGTTCCCAACATGATTTCAGTAGCAAATTTTTAAAGGTTAGCTAGTCTTATACTATACATTATATTGCAGATACGTATAAAAGATCCCCACAATAAAAATTTTTTAAAATTCTTTAAGGTTCTCAAAGACTTTTCTCAAAGTTAAGGTGTGAAAGACCCTTCCCAGTCAAAGACTTCTCTCATACTTAAGGCAGTGGATAGACATTCCCACTAGCACTTCTATGAAACGTTAAGGGGTGTTATAGACAGATGTGCATCACGATGATAAAAACTGGTTTCCCGGGAAAGGGGAAAAAGTGGAGAATCCCTTAAACAAAATTAATAACTTGCATATTGGGGGTGTTCCTCAAGGGTCAGCAGAAATAACACAAGAGTGTAACTAAACTAATACATTTTTACAACAGACACACACACACAAAACACACACACACACACACACACACACACACACACACGCACACACACGCACACACAGAAACACAAACACACACACACGCAACACACACAAACTGACAGGCCCCGGGGCAAATGGTAACTAACAACACAGAAACACAGAAACACACAGAGAAAACACACACACACACACACACACACACACACACAGCATTATCATTTAAAAGGGGGAAATTAATCTGGGAGGAAATTTTTTGGGGCACACACACTAGTGAGTCCCTCCCAGGATAGGAGAGGTTAAGGAGGGTCATAGAGCTGACAGGGTAATTTTAAGTACACAAAAATTGTGCGAACGAAGTGATTGGGGACATATAAAGGGTACACACGTAGGTATATGAAGGGACCCATCGACAAAATCCCACACATACAGGCATACACATGAGTGTACGCACAAACCCACGCACACAGGTCAAATAAATATACACTAACATAGCTGAAAATAGGTGTAGGGGCGGGACCAAAAGGATTTTGGATTTGACAGTAACTTAAATAACAGTGTAAACTTAAGAAGAGACTCACACACATACACACGCACACCCCAATCTGAAAACCATTAGCCAATATAAATAAACAGGAACCATCAACCCCCCCCCCCCAACAACCCCATTACACCCCCCCCTTTTTCCCCTATTTCTTCCTCCCCCCCGTCCCCCCCTTCTCTTGTCTCTCCCCCCCCCCTTTTTCCTTCTTCTTTCCCATCTACATCCGGCCCTTCGCCAGTCTCCATCTCCCTCTCTCCCCCTCCCTACCTCCCTTCCCACTCTCTACCCCTACCTCACTCTCACATTCACTCTCTCACATCCTCTCTCTTCCCCTCTACATCTTCCTTCCAATCCTCCTCCCCCCCCTTTCTCCCCCCCCCCACCTCTCTCCCATTCCCTTTTCCCCCATTCCCCTTCCCCCACTCTTCCTGTCCCCCTTACCCTTCCTCCATTTTTCTCCTCCTCTGCCACCGTCTCCCCTCCCCTTCCACTCTCTCACTCTCTCCATTTTCCCCCCCTTTTCCCTTTCCCCTCACTTCCCTTCCTCCTCTCTTCCTGTACCCCTGTACCCCTATCCTTCCCCATCTCTCTCCCACTCTGCCACTGTCTCCCTCCCACTCTCTCACTCTCCCTCTCTTCCTTCAATCACCTTTTTTTCCTTCCTCTCTCCCTCCCCTCTCTCCCTCCCCTCTCCCTTTCCCCCCCTTCCCACTCATTCTCCACCCCCATCACTCCCATGCCCCCTTTTCCCACCCCCCCCCCCCTTAAAAACCTCCCACTCCCACCACAAAACCACAACTACAACACCTAACTCCCCACCTTTCTCCCTTAAAAACAACTCATTTCCCAAAACCTCGCACACACAACTACAACACCACCCCCCCCTTCCCCCCTGCAAAAAAAAATGGCTCAGAAGGGAAGTCGAAGGCTCAAAAATCAGAGGAAAATGGTTCTGTGGGAAGAATGGATGGAAGAGCAATGTAGAAGAATGGAACAAGGGGGGAGAGCAAAAGGTGAGCTTTCTGTGCAAATGGAGAGAAGGATGGAGGCAGAGCTTTCTGTGAAATTGGAAAAGAGGGAGAAGAAGAAATGGAGTGAAAGTCAAACCCGCAGAACCCGGATAAGATCCCTAGAATACGGGGGGTAAATAGGCTGAAGGATTTAAAGGGGGTTTTTTGCCCAGAGGAGACAGCATCGGAAGCTGGTACACTCCTACTGAGCAAGGAGTCAAACGAAAAGGAATTAGAAAAAATTTATGCTAAGGCCCTATCAGTGCCCCAAAATGGCCAAGGAATGTAGGGGAAGAGCAGCTGGGAGCAGGGATAGTAGTGGGGAAAGGGGGGAAAAAGGTGGGGAGGGGGATAAACCACAGGCAGAGGCACGACCATCCCAAACCAAGAGCTACGGGGAAAAACTAAGGGAGACAATGGCTATGAAAACGGGACCTAAAAGCCACAGAAAAAAAAGGCAATAGATGAGGGAGGGGGGAGAGTCAGTGTTTATTCATGGGTTTCCCAGGGGGGGGGGGAGGACACACAATGAACGACAGCAAGAAGAACAGCAGGAGTTTGGGAAAAACATCATCAAAGCAATAGGCGAGAAGGACAGACTGAGCTAGAAAATTTTTTAAAGAATAGGGAGTACAAAAAGGGGGAGGACACAGGTAAGTGATTTTAAAACAGAAACAGGCGAAACAGGATCCTGCAAAAAAAACCCAAAAGAAAAAGGGGAAAGGTATGAAGGGCATGAAGAATTTCCTTCACGGGGGGGGACAGAGAACTGGGAAGTAAGAAACGAGATGATGGAATATGTGACAACAATATGCAAGGAGGCTGAGGTGAGGTTTGTACCAATTTAGCAGAAATAATGAGAAAGCCGGGGTGAGTTTTGGGGTTTACCCAAAGGTGTAGGGGGGCCAAAACCAAAAAGAGAAGGGAAGGTTAAATGGCAAAAGAACCCAGGAGAATAAGGAGAGCAGTCGTAGAGCCAGAAAAATATGCACAGGTAACAAGGAGGCCCAACGGAAAAAAAGAAAATAAATATGGAAAAACCAAATCTGACCCAATGCTGTTGTACAGTAAAAACAGGAGGTCACATCATGAGGAAAACAACAGGGGAGGAAGGAAGGAAAAAGATAAAAAACCCAAATGCAAAGTATGTGAGGAGCTCAACATGAGATTCAAAGAAGTGTTCACAGGGAGACAAAAGGGGGCTCAAGAAAGACAGAAAAGGGGGGGGCCATAAATGTTGGGCAATACATCCCAACCCCAGGAAGAAGTGAAAAGGCTGGGTATTCTGCACCCCCATCAATGCCTTGTTTGAAGCCAATGGTTCCATATCAAACCAGACAAGGGGGTCTCTTTGGGATCTTCCCCCCAAACTCTGGCCCCCCACCCAACCACCCCCCCGCAGGAAGGGACGATCCCGGCACCGGTTACAAGGTTAAAATCTACCCCCTTTTGGGGGCTAAACCCAACTGACCACCAGGTCCAGAACTCCCCCCCAAAGTGGCTGACCAACTGACCACAAAGGGTTTAGAACCCACCGTCATGGAGGATGACCAAACTGACCCCCCCAGGCCCCACGCCCCTCAGGGGAGACAGTCACTAAAATAGTGATGAACTGACCCCCAAAACCCCGAACCATTCCCCATTTCCCCGGGGTTCTGAGACCCCAGTACACCGGAGGGCCAGACTGGAAGAGTTCGAGATCAGAGAATGAGTCGAAGTGCACCTGGGTGACCATTACCAATAGCAGGATGAAGCCTCTTTTCTCGCAGGTAAACACCCAGGAGATCCCTCCCCCCCTTTAAAACACACGGGGAGGCGCAACCAACCCCATCGGGACTGCCCCTACAAACGTACCTCCTCTGCTTGACCCTCACCCCCAAAAAAAGGGGGGATAAAACAAAAAACCAACATTCACCACTTCTTCAAAAACCCCTACCTTTTGAAATAGGGGGAAAAACCCAAAAACCCCCGGTTTTTTCCCCTCAACGAAACAGCAGCCAGACCTGACCAACACATAAAACCCCCCGGGCTTCAACACTCGAGAAACCCAAAGGGGGCCCTTTTATGGGGAGAGCCACCCTTTGTGAAGCGGGGATTAAAATTCCCCGAAATACATGTCGAAGAGGACAACATCCTAGCAATAGAACTGTGCCCTAATGGCCGACTGTAGTGGGAAAGGTTTTTTTTCCCCCCCAGACAGCCGTACATTGAGTCTACCCCCTTACATAGATTACTCAGTCGAAAGCCCCTACAGTCCTAGCAGGTGATTTCAATGCCCACCACCCCGCTCTTTTAAACCCCGTGGCGCCCCCCCCGGGGGACCATAAAGGAAACAACTCTTCAACCTAATGGCGGCAAGAAATCTATCTTTCCGGGCCCATTCTTTAAAATATGTGGGCCCCCCCCCAGGGACCCCTGAATAGTACTCACCAACAGGGGGGATCTTTTCCACTGCAAAGTGCCCGGGGGCGGCAACGCGGCCTGATTTTTCCCTGTCAAATTGAAACCACCCCTTTCCCCACCCCCATCCCCCAAAAAACCCCCAACCCAAAAAAACACTTGGCTTTCGACCCTTCGGGGATTCCTAGCAAACGACCAGACTATTTTTCTTGACAACCAACCCCACTGCAATAGATGGGGCGATAGCATCTCTGCACAAAAAAACCCCGAGGCCACGGGAAGCATGCTGCCAACTAACCACCCTGGGGGGTTTACCAACAGAAAAAACCCCAACCCCAGAGAAAAAAAAGACAGAATGAACAATTATCAAGCTAAAGTAGAAGGAATCTCCTCTGGGACCCCCCCCCGGGGTTTATTAAGAATGAGAAGGGAATTAAAACCCCCTAATCACTCAGCACAAAAGAGACCTATGGAAATACCTTCCCCCAAAACCCAATCAGTATAAAAACCAGAACGATTGGGACAAGATCCGCAGACAAACGGGGGGCTAAGATTTACCCAAACTCCTCACACACTCATTCACTAATGATGTTGGCGAGGAGGTGACCACTATTTATACCCACAGGATCAAGTTGAAGAGGGGGAAAAAACCCCAAAAATTTCCCAAAGAAACAACAACCTTACGGGGGGTCAATCAGGGGCGGACGAGAACCGGGAAGCTTCCAAAATATTAACAATTGATACATCTTCTTTGAACCAGAGCCCCTCTCACAAGGCCAATATCCTAAGGAAATGACCCGTCATTGGACGAATGAGAAAAAAGGGCCCCCCGGACCCCCAGGCAAAAAGTAAACAGAAAAAAAACCCACCCGTAATTGCAAGATGTCTCTATTAACATCTTAAATGCATCCTGGCGTCTGGCTACTTCCCACATCATTTAAAAAAGCTAAGATGATTTTATCTCAAAAACCCCAAAAAGGGGCACCTGAACCCAGAAAATTACAGACCTATTTTCTACTGAATGCTGGCAAAGTCTTTGAGAAAATCTTTTCCCCAAAAGACTGAACTACTACATTGAATTTAATCACCTTTTTTTAAAAAAAGTTTGGTTTCAGGTCCCATCGTGGAACGCAGTGCATCAACATTACTATGAGGGCTGTGTAAGCCTGAGGAATCAAGTCACCGGCCCTAATTGCAACGAGGGACGTTAAAAACCTTCGACAGTCTCTGGCACGATGGGCTTATATTTAAACTTGCTGATCTACCAGATCATAACTGGGCCTTTTTTAGGCTAATATTCAATTTTTCCCCCCAGGTCGAAGAATCATCCCTTTAATGGCAAATCGGCACCCCCTTTTTTCCCCCAAAAGCTGGAGTACCCCAAAGGGTCATGCCTTAGCCCCATACTCTTCAATATCTTGTAAATGACCTCCCAACCAGAACAAATTTACACCATCATCACCCAATTTGCAGACACGTGATTCATGTTGTGTCATCCGCCCCCTAAAAGGTGCAACAAAAAAAAGGGGAGTAATAGCGAAAATGAATGGGGAAATTTTTAAGAACTGCTAATTGGGAGAAAAGTGGAGAATCACAACTAACACAGAAAAAATCCTCATTTGCACCATTGGCTGTCTCCCCGAAAAACCCTAGAAGAAAAGGAGGATTCCATAAGAGGATCACAGGTCGGTACAAAACCCAACAAAAACCTGGGATATGAGAAAGACAAAATTACTTCACCCCCCTTTACACATCTCTAAAAAATGAATCAGCTAAAGCCCGCCTCAGCCAACACGATTCAAAAAGCACCAACCCACATCAAGAAGATCTACAAGATGATGATCAGACCCTGTTGGAATATCCTTTTGGGGGCCCCTTTCTTAAACTAAAAACCCCGGTGCGGTTTTTAACGAGTCCAGAACAAAACCTCCGCATCACTTGGGACCAGATTAAAGACAGAATCAGAACTGAAGACCTACATATACAACAAGAACTGATGCAATTAATGTAAGGGTAGATAAAAAGGAAAAAAAATACAATGCAAGAATTAAGAATAGAGAACACCCCCAACCGGTAAACACAACCGACTATGTTTACCACACCTCCCCACCGAACCCAAAGAATGACCCGCAAAAGAGTTAGGCCACATCCCAATGACAACTACCCACGACCCAGAATCCTGAGGATCCCCCCGCGAACCAGAAGAGTGGATACCCCCAGTCCCAGTCTATGTTCAACAACATAGATAAATACCCCATTTATGGGGACCACCTTCTCCAAATACATTTTAAAAATTTTCCCTTGTAACACCCATGACCTTCCTATTTTGGACACCCCCAGAAATTTTTAACAACCCCGGGGGAGCTCCAACAACAAAAAAACCCTACACCTCCCAAACCCATTGAAACTGCTCCTCCATCCCGGGGGTAACCACCATCAACACCGAATGCCCAGAAACCACCACCTTTTTCGGCACCCTTTTTTAAAAAAAAAAAAAAAAAAAAATTTTTTAAATAGATGATTCTCCCAATTCAGTGTATGTTTGGGGGTACAGTAGATACCTGTGTAACTGATGGGGAAGGCATATCCTCCTCAAAAAATTTTTCTTATGTATTACTCTACATACACATACACTTATTATTTGGCCCAAAAAGGGATGGGGACTTTTTTTAAAACCCCTTTAATCCCCTTCCCCCCCCATTTCCCAATTTCCATCCTTACCCATCCTTCTTCCCCATCTTACCGACGCCGGGGCAATCAAGCTCGCCCGCTGCGGCTAGATACCTAAAAAGGGACGAGGCCGTATAACCCCCCCAGGGGCCTGGGGGGGAGCAGACGTGCTATATGTACCACTAAAAAAATCTTCAAATTTGACAGCCTGTACTGTCTGCATAGACAGCCTATGCTGTCTGCCAGCCGAGAAAAAAGTGGGGTTTTAAGCCTACTTATTTCCCCCAAGTTTCCCCAGGGGGGGCCCGGGGGGATACCCACTTCATGCCCACCCTTGCCTCTCTCTCTTCACTTTCGTCCAAGCATCCGGGAGTCAACAGGCCTATTCCCTTTTCCCTTTTCGCATGGGCATGGCCCCCCCGGGGGCCATGGTCACGAACACACTGCCTGTGTATCCCACGTTATCACAAATAAAGTAAGAAGACTCTGAAGCCTTATCATTGCTACCTCGTTTGATCAGAAATCGACAATAAATCATACCCTTATAAATGGTGACAACGGTGCCTCACAGTGGGGTTCCGGGGGGGGAAAAGGGGAAGAGGAATGAAGTTTTTCTTCACTTCACCCCCCCACAAAAGCATCCCCCCCTCAACGAGTTATCCTGATGTCGTGTTTTTCGGGATCAGCATCCAGACACAGGTACAATCGGGATCCAGGCTGAAATTTGTTGAATTTCTTCGAAAAATATAGTGGCGTCCCAGCGACTCCACGCCACAGCGTCCCACGCTGTTCAAGTCTCGTGCTCAGCCTTACCAGCATGTTCTGTTGTTGTTGTTCAGCCAGCACGGCTATTTCAGGAAGTCGGGGGGGAGTTTGGGGTGTTTAAAAATCCAGTGTGAGCGTGTCCCCCTCATGTGTTGTAAGGTAAAGAAGGTAGGGGGGTCCTGACTCTCACCATACACGCTTGCCAATCACTCCCCCCACACACCACTCACCGTCTTTTATGCTGTGTATTCCTGTGAATTTCGTTTGAATTCTTTGCCAGATTTGTGTATCCGAGTGCCTGAGGTCACTGAAGCCACGTGCAAGCCATGTGGGGTGATCACAAAGCCACATGGGATGTACAAGCCACTTGGGTTACCAAACCAGATCCAAAGCCACATGTTGTGGTTGCTGCCGCATCAACTCACGACATCACCATGCCACTGACATCACCCAGATGCTGCCCAACTTTACGACGTCACCAGCTGCTGACGCCCCCTACGATGCTGCCCGACGTCACTTTTAAAACGTCACCCTGACATCACCCACGAGGGGCCCCTTTTTTCACCTTTGGGGGGGCACCCCACATCCCTCAAGACGTCATCCTGGGGGTCTGCTTACGTCACCTCGTGATGTCACCCCATGACATCACCTCACGACGTCACCCCCGGCATTACCAATGACATGTTCTGTTTTCACAGTGTGCATTTTGTTTTTGTATTGTCGAGAAGTTTGAGAGAAGATATATGTCTTGTGTTAATTCCCCTTTAGTCAGTGTTCTCACATGTTCGAATGGCTTAGTTCGATTTTTGCACAGAAAAAAATTTATTTACTAGTAAGCCATGTTGACCCCATTTTTTAGGTGTGTGCAGTTTTTTGTGTGTCCGGTAGTCTTGGGGGCAGCTTTTGTGGGGCCACAGATGTTCTCCCAGACCAGAATATAGCACCTCCTGTGTTACTTTGTCACCGGTGTGACCCCGACGCTTGACAGCTGACATTAGTCAGTACAGGGTCAGTTACAAGCGTCTGAGCCACATGAACAGAAAGCTTTTATATTTGCCGCTCTGATGCCCCCCTTGAATCGACCCCGACGATTCTCCCCCTCAAGACTCGTTTCCCCTTTTTCCTCTTAGACCGTCACAGTGCAGTTATATGTAGAGACCAGTCTGAGGGAATTTTGACCATCCTCGCTGTAACTTCAACTGTCAGAGAATGACTCTCAAGCCCACAGTAGCCCTGTCCTGTCGGCACGACTGTCAACCTCGTTCACAGCTTCAGTGAGCAGCCTGCACAAAGATGTGTCACTTTGACTGCTAGCTTACTCACTGCAAAGGTTCGCTGTTATGACCTCCAGATGCTTCCCCGATTTGTCTCTGTCACGACTCACTCCACACTCACCAGCAGTGACCCCCAGTGACAGTACCAGTTGAGAAATGTCCTCCCCAATTGCTTGCCTGAAAAGTCCTGCCCAGCTGCGACTACTGGGGATCCCCCACTTGAGGGCACCAGCAGGTTGTGCCCCAGGTTGAGTGAACCCTGCAGTGACTATTACATGACTGCTTCACCGTTCCAGAGAAGACCGTCCTGTTACATCACAGCTCACCCCCAGCGATGTCTCCTGTGTTTCAAGTGTCTGTCCAGACGAGGGGCCCCGAGTGATACCCATTGATGCTCACTGCCTTAGCCCCCGAAACACACCTTTTTTTTTTTCCTCTCTGTAGGAGTTTTTTTCCATGTCCACATATGTATATATTTTGTATGTTTTTATTTTGTGTTCTGTGCCCTGTTCTTTCGAGAGAAAGACCGAGTTTTTTTTTTCTGCCAGTCATGGTCAGAGTCGACCATGGGTAGGTGGCCTTCTCGTCCATGCATCCGGGGAGTCAACAGACCTACTCCCCTTCCCTCCTTTTGCATGGGCATGGCCCTCCCGGGGCCCTGCCCATGTGTTTGTGCCTGGCCCTCCCGGGGGCCCTTGGCACAAACACACTGTCTGTGACCCCCCCGTTATCGCATATAAAGTAAGAAGCCTCCGGCCCTTTTCATTAATACCTACGCTTGATGAACGATCTAAAATTAACCACATAAAAAACATCTATCGAAACGGGGTGACTACTTGAGGTATGAAAAAGCAAATGTAGTCCCAATTTTTAAAAAGGAGACAGACTTGTTTAAAAACTACAGACCAGTGTCATGGAGACGATTATCAGGAGAAGAGTGGTGGAGCACCAGAAAGGAACGAGTTCATGGCAAGGTGCGGGAAAAGACAAGAGAGAGGGGGGTGGGTAGATTTGTTTTTTGGGGATTAAAGGCTTTGACACAGTTCCACACAAGAGATTAGTGAAAAAACTAGGACCAGGGGGATAACAGGGAAGGACTACAATGGATCAGGGAATAACCAGGGAAGACAACAGGGGGGTTCCACTGGGGTCAGTTTTGGGGACCGGGCTGTTTCTGGTATTTGTGAACGAGGGCGGGGAATAGCCCCCAAGTGTCCCTGTTTGCAGATGTAAGTTAATGAGAAGGATTCAATCGGACGGGCCCGGGGCAGAATTACAAAGGGATCGAGAGGCCCAGGAATGGTCCATCAACGGGGTCCGGGAGTTCAACCCCACAAAATGCAAAGTCATGAAGATTGGGGAAGGGCAAAGAAGACCGCAGAGGGAGTACACTCTGGGGGACCAAAGATATAAACCTCACCAATGAAAAGGATTTTGGGGGTAGTATAACACCGGGCACATCTGGGGCCACATCAACCAAAAACTGCTGCAGTATGGGGCGCCGGGGAAACCAAGAACAGCATTCCAACATCTTAATAAGGACTGTTCAGGACCCCACACTGTGTAGTTAGGCCTAATTGAGCATGCAGGCATTTTGGAACCCCACCAGCCAAGCATGTAAGGGAAACTAGAGAAAGGAAAAAATTTGCAAAAGACTAGTCCCGAGCTAAGGGGTTTTCCTACGAGGAGAGATTAAGGGAGATGACCTGACGATATGGAAGACAGGGGAGATAAGTGGATATGACAACGACTTTTAAAAAACTGGGGGAATCGACAGGGGGACAAAAGGATGTTCCAGAGATGGGGGAAAAAAAGGGGGCACAGTTGGAAGGAAGACTAAATAACACAGGGGTGTTAGGGGAAATAATTTTTCAGTCACAGAGTTGTGAGGAAGTGGAATAGTCTGGGAAGTAATGTAGAGAGGCAGGATCCATACACAGCTTTAAGAAGAGGTATGATAAAGCTCATGGAGCAGGAAGAGTGACCAATAGAGTCCATTAAAAGGCGGGCCACTAGGGGCTCGACCCCCCGCAACCACAACTAGGGGAGCCCCACACACACACACACACACACACACACAGAATGTTCCAGAGATGGGGCACAGCAACAAGGGGGCACAGTTGGAAGTTGAAGACTCAGATGAATCCCGAGATGTTAGGAAGTATTTTTTAGTCACAGAGTGGTCGGGGAAATGGGAAAAGTTTAGAAGCGATAGTGGAGGCAGGCCCATACATAGCTTAAGAAGAGGTATGATAAAGCTCATGGCGCAGGGAAGGACCCAGTAGGGCCCGTAAGAGGCGGGCCCCGGAGCATGACTCGACCCTAACCAGAACTAGGTGAGACAACTAGGGGAGACACACATTTCCCCCTCACCCCAGAGGGGGTAACCCCCCTTTCTAAAACGAGACTATAATCAAACACCCCCCTGTAAAGTTTATATAAATTAACACACACAAATTATTTAAGAGAAATTTTTAAACGGGTTTTTTATCTTTCAATGTATATTTACCGATATGTTTTATTAAGATAAATACAACTAGAGGTTTTATCTTACAGGTGTATCATGAGGAAGCCTCACTGAGAGAATTTACCCTTTATTTTGGGATTAATATATACTTCATTGGCGTAAGGGGTACTTGTACCCCCAAGGACGATCATGTAGTCGAAACGATTACTAATTTGAAAGTAATTTTTTAATAATATTGTGATATGTTAGTAATCAATGAATAATAAAACAATGTTATTGTGTTATTATTCATTAATTGATAGTATAACAAAATAATTACGAACTGTATTGTAAAATCCAAATTATTTTTAACCCGAAGAAATATGTATCCATATTTTCATAGTCATTAATGGTATGTTATGTGTAAGTAATCTTTTTATATTGGCAAAAAAATTTGAGATCTATCCATTCTTCTGATGGTAAGATGTCTCAATGAAATAGAAGTGTGCAGATGGAGTTTAGACTGGATTTTTTTAGAGGAACTTTGTGGGTAATGGATGAGATGAGAGAAGGAAAAGGGGGACTGACGGATGGTTTTAGAGTGGATGGGGTTCGGGTGGGGGGGGTTGGGGTTGGTGTTTGGGGGTTTGGTGGTGGAAGAGGAAGGGGTTAAGAAGATTTAAAAGTGAGTGGTGGTAGTAAGGGAAAAGAGGTTTTAGTGTGTGTGTGTGGCTTGAGGAGAGAGAGAGAGAGAGAGAGAGAGAGAGAGAGAGAGAGAGAGAGAGAGAGAGAGAGAGAGAGAGAGAGAGAGAGAGAGATGAGGATGAGGTTGATATCTTAGAGGTGATTCCATACTATGAAGAACAGCGTAGTAAAATTGAAACAAAGCTGCCAGGAAGCCAACAGCACTAAGACGTATCTCGCATATGTTCGCAGTAGAGGCTGCAAGTGCGCTCACACTTCGAGTATGCTCCACTTTCCTGGATTGCCTCCCCTTTCCCCCCGGTCTCATCCACGACGTCTTAACAGAATAAAGAACAGAGCAAGACGACTCTTTTCCCTCGCCTCCACCCGGCCTGGATAGATCTGTCATTTCAGCAGAGCCTTCAACACCGGAAGGAGGGTAGCCAGACTTATTGTTATGAAAAGGCCATTGTTGTCAAGGTACCACACGTGGCTTTACTCCGAGAACAGCAAGAAGACAGCTTCTGCACAACAAGACGGGCAGCAAACAGCAACTACACTCTGTATCCTTCTCAAGAACATCACTTCATGGAAAAATAAACACATATGCAGTATAATGTGATCATTTATTGACAACGTTTCGCCCACACAGTCTTTACGTCACAAACAGATCTACCTGGGTGAAAGGTAGCTTTAAAGCTAAACAAGGTCCTAGCCACTATCACCCTACCCGGAAGATTGTCACTTCCTGCCATTCTACGGGATACATATCACATAACAACGAGGAATTTATATGGAGTGGCCCTCAATGGAGCTACACTATGTTAAGTAAAAGGACACAAATACAACTAATGAGACATTTTATTGTGGCAAGTTTCGCCTCCAGGAGCTTTTTCAAGCCGTTACAAGCAATACATGGACACAGAGGGTATATATATACTCTCAAAGTGAGGTGTAATACTAGTGGTGGTAGAAGTAGTAGTGATATAAGTTGTAGTAGTACTAGTAATACAATAAGGTAGAACAATCAACTTGCACATGAGTAAAGGTGATAAAAACAATTACTTGGGTATGAATGAATGGTTCAGAGAACGACGAGCTGGTAAATTAGACACATATGCAACACTTGGGTATCTTTATAAATAAAGATAAAGATATGTGTCTAATTTACCAACTCGTCGGTTCTCTGAACCATTCATTCACATCCTGTCTGACACTGCAACATCTTGGTATCTTAATACAGGGATTTCTTCGCTTGCCTATTCCTTGGGCACGACCTACTTCCACATTGAACAAATGTGACACCTCCTACAACTGCTGCACCTCTCCTGTCTACAGTATATGCTTCCTCTGCTCATATGCTGTTATTCTATTCAAGATTGATGGACTGACAACATCGTCTCAAGATTGAGGGCCTGACAACCTCACACTCCTCCTGTTCTTCACGATTCTCCTTTGTATGGACTGATGAAGCCACTGTGTGGCGAAACGTTTCCTCAATAAAGATACCCAAGTGTTGCATATGTGTCTAATTTACCAATTACTTGGGTAGTATTAAAACAGGTTAGACAAATATTTCTGTAGGAGGTTGGAAAAGGAAGGCCTGTAGCAGAGTTCCACATCTGCGATTCGCTTGTGTGGTATTAGCAGGAGAGGCTATGCGAAGGTAGGGTTTACTGTTTTCAGAAGGATTCTTGCTAAGACTTCAGAGATGGTGAAGCTGCCTTTGTTTTGTTTAATTGTGTTAGAAACAGCGATAAGTGCCCGCAATGCACAGCATATTAGGGGCTTTTGGCATGTACACCTCATTTATACCTATGTATCATTGTATCATGTCTACCTAACTATGTATCATTGTACCATGTCTAAATAAACTATTATTATTATTATTATTATTATTATTATTATTTATTATTATTATTCAAGGCACTTCGTCTGGAAATCAGTTTCTTTGATTACTAATCGGGCGTCTTTGAATTTCATGAGATGATTGGTGGAATATCGGTGTTGTACGCAGGCGTTGTTCAGGTTATCGTTCCTACATGCATTAATGTGTTCTTTGAGACGTGTTTTGAGGTTTCTTGCCGTTTCTCCTACATAAATCCTGTCGCAACCTCCACAGGGTATAGGTAAACCCCGCATTGACTGGTTCATGGTGCTTGGATTTTGTCCTGGTTAGATCCTTTATAGAAAGGCTGGAAGCGATGGCGACTCTGGTGTTAGATTTAGCAAGTACTTTAGAAATGTTCGATGCAACCTGGCTGTTGGGAAGAATTATATCTTTGTTTGGAGTGGTGTTGGTGGATTAATTGTTTTTATCACCTTTTACTCATGTGCAAGTTGATTGTTCTACCTTATTGTATTACTACTACTATATAACTTATATCACTACTACTTCTACACCACTAGTATTACACCTCACTTTGAGAGTATATATATATACCCTCTGTGTCCATGTATTGTTTTTAATGGCTTGAAAATGCTCCTGGAGAGCGAAACGTTGCCACAATAAAATGTCTCATTAGTTGCATTTGTGTCCTTTTACTTAACATATTGTCGGTAATTCTACCTAATAATAATACAGCTACACGTATATTTGTGAAGCTATGCTCGGCCAGTTTGTATGAAAGCCTGGTGGAAAAGTACCAGGAAGTGCGTCTAGCTGTCACCTCGGCTGTGGATTTATGCTTGCATGATGTCTCACGCTTCTGTTCCTGGGTAAAGTCAAGAATGTTCCATTTGAAGCTGTTGAGGAAGATCTACGTGCTGCCTTTGAGGCATATGGTACTGTACATATGGCGACGGTTGACAAGTGGACTGAGGGACTCTATGCTGGATTGTCCGAAGGGTCCTACACACTTAAGATGACCCTTTGATACCCAATACCATCCTATTTGGTATTTGCAGACTTCAGGACTCACGTCTTTGTGTCATACACTGGTCAGAGGTGCACCTGTTGCCTTTGTGGTGCATATGAGCATGTTGGCTCAATGTGAGCGGCGGCATGGGCACGTCCAGCCTTTAAGGTGGTGCAGGACTTATTCAGGCAAGAGGAGGAGACCCTTCCCACAGAGGTGGGAAGTGAGCAGTGTGCCTCTGGTGTTGTAGAGGTCAGCGAGTCGGTGGGACTGGCAGGGGACTGTCTGACTATGACTTTGGATATGCAGGTGGTGGAGACACCGCAGGCGGACCCTGAAGATGTCTCAAGTACGGAAGGTAGAGAGCTGGAAATCCATCAATGTAGTGTTGAGAGACCTTTTGGGCAGTCAGGTTGAGGCGCAGGTACAGAGTCTTGTTTTGGGATCTCCTCTGGAGGTGGTGGATGCTGTCCATCATGTTGAGCCTCTGCTTGAGGTGGGGAAATCAGTCGCAAATCCAAATGGTGGAGGTGGAGATCCATAGGGAAGACAGTCTGGATGAGGCAATGCAGTTGGAGGGGGAGACCGCAAGTGTGCGGTGGTGTGTGGTGTTGAGAAATTTGCTAGGGGGTGGAACTTCGAGATGTAGAGGATGAGTGGAGGGGTGGTTATGCACACTTTTGTGAGAGGGAGATATGCCGCCAGGCTAGATAGGAGTTATGTAACGAGGGCGGTGATGGTTAGGAAGGTGGGGATTTTGGATGTTTTCTTTCAGATCATAGGGGTGCACAGGTGGAAGTGGAATGGGAGGTCTGCCTCAACATTATGAGAGTTTTGAAGCTGAATGTGCAGTTATTGAAGAGTGAGGAGCGGAGGGAGTTGTTTGCTGCCTGGTGGTCACAGTTGTGGGAAGGGGGGCATGGGAGAGTGATGTCATTCAATGGTGGGACTCAGTAGCAAAGGGGAAAATCAGGGAGTTTTACGTGCATAGGGGGTGTGGAAAATCAATTGGCTTATGGTTTGATAGGGTACCTGGAGGGCAGTTACGGGATTGTTATGGGGGAGGGGCTTTGTGGGATATCCTGTGGAGGACATTGCGGAGTCTAGGGAGTCGCTAGGTCTAGATGGATTGCATAGTGACTTTTATATACAAAACTGGGGAGTGATTAAGGACTTTTGGTGACCTTGTTTAATGAGATGAAAACGAGGGGTGTCATGGGGAGCTGCAGAGCACTGCTGTGGTGGTGCTAGTGCAAAAGAGCACAGGGAAGCGTAAGGTGCAAGATTATAGACCCATCTCACTGATGTGTGGGGATTATAAAGTCTTTGGAAAATTTTAGGTAATAGAATTAAAAGGGTAATTGATAGATTAATTGAAGGGGGGGACAATTTTGTATACCGGGTAGACAATGTTCAAGGCCATGGCAGAATTCGAGATTTCATTGAGAAAATGGCAGGGGTGGAGGGTGGTGGAGTTTTAGCCTTAGATTGGAGGGCTGCTTCAATAGTGGGGAAAGGAGGCGTTGTGAGTATTATGTGTTGGCGGGGGTTTGGATCAGAAATCGACGGGCACGGATTTTATATCGGGAACAAAGTGTGTGTGCAGTTTAAGGGAGAGTGGGCTAAGAGTGGGTATTGGATCGAGGTTTACGGCAAGGGTGTCCTTTATCACAGATTCTGTTTGCCTGTTTACAGGATCCCTTTTATAGAGCAATTGGAGTATGTGTGGGGCCTCACGGAGGGGGGCCTGGCATTGTAGGGTATGTGGATGATACAATGGTGTTGGTGGTAGGGCGGGGGGATTAAGGGTATAAGTGCCATTATTAGAGTGTCAGTAAAGCAATAGGTTTGAGCATAAATGTGGAAAGTCGAAGTTGATGGAAGTAGGAAGGTAGGGGTGGGGGGGGGGGGGGGGGGGGGGGGGGGGGGGAAAAAAAAAAAAAAAAAAAGGTATTGGGAGTGCCTGGGGCGCTTGGGGGTTGCATTACAGTTACTCATGCTGCAACAGGGGCGGGGGTTGCAAATGTACTGTTTACAGCAAGGTATGGCATGTGGCAGCTGTCTACCCATTGTTGCAGTGTGATATGCTAGTTTGCAAAGTAAGATTCTAAGGTTCGTATGGGTTCAGGCTGTGAGTGGCTTAAACGTGATGTGGTGATGTTGGCCCCTCATTAGGGGATTGGGACTAATTTCTCTGGAACGAGGGTAAGGAGCCTTATGTTAAACGCAGTTT
>WNWK01025490.1:10000-28489 GCA_009830355.1 Cherax destructor | reverse complement strand
AGGAAAAGGGTGAGTGGAGCACTTCGGAGTCTGTGGAGACAAAGAACTTTGTCCATGGAAGTAAAGAGGAATGTATGAAGTATAGTTATACCAACGCTCTTATATGGGTGTGAAGCATGGGTGATGAATGTTGCAACGAGGAGAAGGCTGGAGGCAGTGGAGATGTCGTGTCTGAGGTCAATGTGGGGTGTGAATATAATGCAGAGAATTCGGAGTTTGGAAATTAGGAGGAGGTGCGGGATTACCAAAACGATTGTCAAGAGAGCTGAGGAGGGGTTGTTGAGGTGGTTTGGACATGTAGAGAGAATGGAACGAGACAGAGTGACTTCGAGGTGTATAAATCTGTAGTGGAGGGAAGGCGGGGTAGGGGTCGGCCTAGGAAAGGCCGAATGCTACACTTCCTGCATGAATGCTACACTCCCTGCATGAATGCTACACTCCCTGCATCCCTGCTTCACTCCCTGCATCCCTGCTTCACTTCCTGCATCCCTGCTTCACTTCCTGCATGAATGCTACACTCCCTGCATCCCTGCTTCATTCCCTGCAGTAAAGGAAGTTTTGTGTGCGAGGGGCTTGGATTTCCAGCAAGCATGTGTGAGCGTATTTGATAGGAGTGAATGGAGGCACATGGTTTTTAATACTTGACGTGCTGTTGGAGTGTGAGCAAAGTAACATTTATGAAGGGATTCAGGGAAACCGGCAGGCCGGACTTGAGTTCTGGAGATGGGAAGTACAGTGCCGGCACTCTGAAGGAGGGGTGTTAATGTTGCAGTTTTATAACTGTAGTGTAAAGCACCCCTCTGGCAAGACAGTGATGGAGTGAATGATGATGAAAGTTTTTCTTTTTCGGGCCACCCTGCCTTGGTGGGAATCGGCCGATGTGTTAATAATAAAAAAAAAATATATATATATATACACGAGGTTCGACGCAAAAAAAGAGACACCCTATAGCTGAGGAAGCAAGAGTGGGAGGGGAGAGACAGAGATGATTACAGGTGTTCTAACCTGTCAGAGTGAGACAAGACTGGACTCAATCGCTTCACTCAGTACGAGTGGACTTGTGTTCAAATATAGGCGTTTTCTTAACGTCGGTAGGAAAATATCGGAGTGCAAATGTGAACAGCGAGTTAACATCAAGTTTCTTGTGAAACTGAAGAAATTCGCGACGGAAACTTTTCAATTACTAACTGAGGCTTACGGTGAAGAGTACATGTCTCGTGTAGGCGTTTTTGGCTGACACAAACGATTTTCTGAGGCAGAGAAAGTGTGAAAGATGATGATCGTCGAGGCCGCCCACGCACACCAGTTACTGATGACAACATTGAAAAAGTGCGAGATGTGTTCGAAGAGACTGAAGGTTGGGTGTTCGAGCAGTAGCTGAGCAAGTTCCGTGGACAGGAAAGTGTTCGACGCATTCTAACGAAATTGTGCGAATAAGTGAAAAGGAAACGACCAGAATTGTGGAGAAACCGATTGATGATGCACCTAGACAACACACAGCCCACAACGCTGTGTCTGGGAAGCAATTTTAAGATAATAAAAACATGACTGTGCTTGAGCACCCGCCATATTCGCCAGACCTGGCTCCTGCGACTTCTGCCTCTTCCCAAACATGATGTCGCTAGAAGATGTGAAAGCAAAAACGAAGGAGATCCTCAACAGCCTTTCAGAAAATGATCTGTGGAATTGCTTTGAACGTTGACAGCGTCGTATACAGCTGTGTGTTAACTTAGAGGGAAACTATTTTGAAGGTGATCGTAGTTGATTTCCTTAATTTGTTAAATAAAAAAGCGTAACAGGCACATTCTTGTTTGTTTTGTGCGTGTCGGACCTTGTATATATAGTTACCGTTGATCATCACCTTACTGATACTGTTTATCACTGTTGATGGTCGTTATTGTTATTATCTTTATTGTTGTAGCAACCGCAGTTGTTGTTGTTCTTGCCAGCGGGGCGGCGGTGGCAGCAACAGCAACAGCAACAGCAGCAGCAACAGCAGCAACAGCAGCAACAGCAGCAACAGCAGCAACAGCAGCAGCAGGTCACTAAATCTCGCATTTCCATAATGATGTTAAATTTCTCAAAATTAATGGAAAGTAAAATCAGTTAGGACCCGGATGATACTGTTGACAAGTGTGAGGGGGAGAGTATGTGTGAAGGGGGGCTGGGAAGAGGGGAGTTAGGAGGAAAAGAGGGTGGTTTATGAGAGGTAAGAGGAGGTAATAAGAGGTAATGAGAAGAGAGAGAGAGAAAAATTTTCCTACCAGTTTACCCCCACTCGTCTCCTGAGCCTCCTCCCTCTCTCTCTCATCCCACCCCACCCCTCTCTATCTCTCCTTCTCCGCTCTTCCATTCTTCCCTCCCCCACCCCCTCTTACTTCCCTAGTTCTCTCCCTCAACTTGATATCGCATTACACCCCCTCTCACCCCTCCGCTCCCATCCACTCCCATCCCCTCCCCTCATCCATGTATACACACCTGAACGCTAAACTTCGCCTCTCAGACCAATATTTAATAAAATTATAAAACAGAGCAAAAAACACAAAATATTTTGTTTAGTCCTGGTAAAATAAGGTTGATAGAAATAAATTATAGAGGTTTTATATTTTCTGGGTAGTGGCGGAGTGTTGCAACTTACTGATGATTAAAGTGTAAACACAACCTTGGCTACGATCACTGCACTATCAACTGTTGTCCTGGGTGCTAGGAATGTTAATGTATATGTTTGTGTACTCACCTATTTGTACTCACCTATTTGTGGTTGCAGGGGTCGAGTCATAGCTCCTGGCCCCACCTCTTCACTGATTGCTACTAGGTCATCTCTCTCCCTGCTCCATGAGCTTTATCAAACCTCGTCTTAAAACCATGTATGGTTCCTGTCTTCACTACGTCACTTTCTAGGCTATTCCACTTCCTGACAACTCTATGACTGAAGAAATACTTCCTAACATCCCTTTGACTCATAGGAGTCTTCAACTTCCAACTGTGACACCTTGTTTCTGTGTCCCCTCTCTGGAACATCTTGTCTCTGTCCACCTTATCTATTCCTCACAGTATTTTATATGTCGTTATCATGTCTCCCCTAACCCTCCTGTCCTCTAGTGTCGTCAGGCCGATTTCCCTTAACCTTTCTTCGTAGGACAATCCCCTTAGCTCTGGGACTATTCTTGTTGCAAACCTCTGCACTTTCTCTAATTTCCTGACGTGCTTGACCAGGTGTGGGTTCCGAACTTCTGCTGCATACTCCAGTATGGGCCTGACGTATATGGCACACTTAACATCTCTGTTCCTTCTCTAAGGACCCACGGAGCAATGTTGTAAGGTCCCACCGCTTTTGAGGTATCGAGTTCACATAACAGCTTCTTCACCTCCTCTTTGGTTGTGTGTATTTCATCCAGCACTTGTTGGTTTACCTCCCTATTCTGAATTCCTGGAGTCCTTTCTGTCTCCTCTGTAAATACTTCTTTAAATCTCATGTTGAGCTCCTCCTCCTCCTCTTGGTCGTTTCTTGTGAACTCCCCACCTTCCTTTCTCAGCCTGATTACCTGGTCCTTGACTGTTGTTTTCCTCCTGATGTGGCTGTACAACAGCTTTGGGTCAGACTTGACTTTTGATGCTATATCATTTTCGGATTGTCGCTGAGCCTCCCTTCTTACCTGTGCATATTCGTTTTTGGCTCTTCGGCTAATCTCTTTATTTTCCTGGGTCCTTTGTCTTCTGTACTTTTTCCATTCTCTAGTGCACTTAGTTTTTGGCTCCCTACATCTTTGGGTGAACCAAGGACTCGTTCTGGCCTTCCCGTTACTTCTGTTTCCCTTGGGGACAAACCTCTCCTCTGCCTCTTTGCATTTGGTTGTCACATATTCCATCATTTATTTTACTGGTTTTCCTGTCAATTCTCTCTCCCACTGAACTTCTTGTAGGAAGTTCCTCATGCCTGTGTAGTCCCCCCTTTTGTAGTTTCGTTTCTCCCTTCCTATTCCTGCTCCCCTCTCCACTTGTAGCTCAACTATATAATCAAAACGCAGAACCAAATGATCACTAGCTCCAAGGGGCCTTTCATACTTGATATCCACATCCATCATCTTGGCTCTCCATGATTCAGGACCTCCATGGGGCTCCAGGTTTTCCCAGTCAATCTCCTTGTGATTGAAATCACCCATAACTAGTAACTTTTCTCTCCCCATGTGGGCTCTTCTGGCCACCTCGGTTAGTGTGTCTACCATTGCTCTGTTGCTCTCGTCGTATTCATCTCTTGGCCTTCTGCAGTTCTGTGGCGGGTTGTACATTACAGCAATTACCACTTTATGGGTCTCAGACTGAATTGTTCCTACTATGTAGTCCCTTTCGCCCATTCCATCCATTCCTTTCACTTCCTCAAATCCCCACCGGTTCTTAATGAGCAGTGCAACTCCTCCTTCCCCTCTGCTCCCTCTATCTTTCCTGAGGATTTGGTATCTGGGTGGAAAGATCGCATCTGTTATCATCCTGGTGAGTTTCGTTTCTGTGAGTGCTATTATGTCTGGGATGTCCCCTTTATTCTTTCATGCCACTCCTCACATTTATTTGTTATACCATCTGCATTTGTATACCAAACCTTCAACTTCTTTTCTAATACCGTAGTCTGGGGGGTACGTTGGGGTTGGGAAAGTGGGAGACCTGATGGGGAACTATGGGTGGTTGGTGTGAAGGTGGAGTTTGTAATGTGTGTGTGTGTGTGTACTCACCTATATGTGGTTGCAGGGGTCGATTCATAGCTCCTTGCCCCTCCTCTTCACTGGTCGATACTAATTCACTCTCTCCCTGCTCCATAAGCTTTATCATACCTCTTCTTAAAGCTATGTATGGAACTTGCTTCCACTATTTCACTCTCCAGATTATTCTACTTCTTGACAACTCTAAGGCTAAAGAAATACTTCCTAACATCCTTATGACTCATCTGGGTTTTCAGCTTCCAATTGTGGCCCCTTGTTCCTGTATCCCATCTCTGAAACATTCGAGGACTGTCCACCTTGTCAATTCCTCTTAGTATTTTATACGTTGTTATCATGTCCCCCCTGTCCCTCCTGTTCTCTAGTGTCATCAGGTTGAGTTCCCTTAATCTCTCCTCATAAGATATACCTCTCAGTTCCGGGACTAAACGTGTTGCAAATTTTTGCACTTTCTCCAATTTCGTGACGTGTTTGACTAGGTGAGGGTTCCATACTGATGCTGCATACTCCAGTATAGGCCTGACATACACGGTGTACAATGTCATGAATGACTCCTTACTCAGATATCTAAACGCTAATCTCAGGTTTGCCAATTGCTCATATGCTGCAGCAGTTATTTGATTGACGTGTGCCTCAGGAGACATGCTCGTTATAATGCTTACTCTAAGATCCTTTTCTTTAAGTGACGTTTGCAGCCTTTGATTCCCTAACCTATATGCCGTCTGCGGTCTTCTGTGTCCTTCCCCAATCTTCATGACCTTACACTTACTGGGGTTAAACTCCAGGAGCCATTTGTTTGACCAGACGTGTAGTCTGTCCAGATCCCCTTGTAATCTTAACTGATCCTCGTCCGCTTGTATTCTCCTCATCAGTTTCACATCATCAGCGAACAGTGACACTTGTGAATCTATTCCTTCCATCATGTCATTCACATATATAAGAAACAGCACCGGACCTAGGACTGACCCTTGTGGAACCCCACTCAATACATGCGCCAACTCTGACACTTCATCACGTACCAACACTCGTTGTTTCCTTCCTGTTAGGTATTCCCTGATCCATTGCAGAACTTTCCCTATTACTCCTGCCTTCTCCTCTAATTTTTGCACCAGTCTCTTGTGTGGTACTGTGTCAAAAGCCATCTTACAGTCCAAAAACATGCAATCTACCCATCCCTCTCTCTCCTGTCTTACTTCTGTTACCTTATCGTAGAACTCAAGTAGATTTGTGACACAGGATTTCCCATCTCTGAATCCGTGCTGATTGTCATGTATGAGCCCAATCTTTTCAATATGTTCCACGACTCTTCTCCTGATGATCTTTTCCATTACTTTACATACTATACAAGTCAGAGACACTGGTCGATAGTTTAACTCTTCTTGTCTGTTTCCCTTCTTAAAAATTGGAACTACATTTGCTGTCTTCCACGCCTCAGGCAATTGTCCATTTTCGATAGATTTACTGAAGATTGTTGCTAGCGGCACACACAGTTCCTCTGCTCCTTCTCTCAGTATCCAAGGAGATATGTTATCTGGGCCCACCGCCTTTGATGTATCTAGTTCACCTAGCAGTTTCATCACCTCTACCTTGGTTATTTGCATTGTGTCCAGCACCTGCTGGTGCACCCTACCTCCACGATTTTCTGGCAGCATCCCTGTCTCTACCGTAAATACTTCTCTAAATCTTGTGTTTAGTTCATCACATACTTCCTGGTCATTCTTTGTGAGCTTCCCTCCTTCTTTCCTCAGCCTGATTATCTGGTCCTTGACTGTTGTTTTTCTCCTAATATGACTGTATAACAACTTTGGTTCAGATTTGGCTTTTGATGCTATGTCGTTCTCCTATTGCCTCTGGGCCTCTTTCCTTATCCCAGCATATTCATTTCTAGTTCTTCTGCTCAACTCCTTGTTTTCTTGAGTCCTTTGCCTTCTATACCTTTTCCATGCTCTAGCACACTTGGCTTTAGCCTCTTTACACCTCCAGTTAAACCATGGGCTCACTCTGGTCTTAATATTTTTTCTGTTACCCTTTGGTATGAACTTCTCCTCTGCCTCCCTGCATTTAGTGCTCACTAGTTCCATCATTTCATTTACTGTCTTTCCCTCTAGTTCTCTTTCCCAGTGCACTTCATGCAGGAAACTTCTCATTCCTATGTAGTCCCCTTTTTTGAAGTTTGGCTTCTCTCGTTGTTCTCGCGCTGCTGCATTCTCCATTTGTATATCTACAAGGTATTCAAAACTCAGGACATCATGATCACTAGCGCCAAGGGGTCTTTCATGTGTGATATCCCCTATGTCTGAGCTATTCAAGGTGAATATGAGATCCAGCCTCGCTGCAACATCCTCTCCTCTCTCTCTGATGCTGGTGCAGGAAGTTTTCCAATAAAGTCTCCAACATCTTAGCCCTCCATGTTTCTGGACCCCCATGTGGCTCTAGATTTTCCCAACCAATCTCTTTATGATTGAAATCCCCCATTATGAGTAATTTTGTCCTACCCATATGAGCCCTCCTGGCCACTTCAGCTAGTGTACCCACCATTGCCCTATTGTGCACATCATACTCTTGTCTTGTCCTCCTGCTGTTCAGTGTTGTGTTATACATCACTGCTATCATCATCTTTGGACCCCCAGTCTGAAGTGTTCCAACAATGAAGTCTTCTGTTTCCCTTCTGTCCATTCCTCCCACTTCCTCAAAACTCCACTGGTTTTTGATGAGCAGTGCTACTCCTCCCCATCCTCTGTTCTCTCTGTCTTTCCTCAGGATCTGATATCCAGGTGGAAAGATTGCATCTGTTATCATTCCTGTAAGTTTTGTCTCTGTTAGTGCTATGATGTCAGGTGATGCATCAGTGATTCGTTCTTGCCACTCTTCACTCTTATTTGTTATTCCATCTGCATTGGAGTACCATACCTTTATCTTCCTTTTCATTACTGTATTTTGGGAGATGGGAGAGGAAGGTGCAGGCTGGGGAGGTGGGAGGCAGGGTAGATTATGGGAAGCTGCTGTGATTGTGAAATTAGTGCTTAGGGGGTGGGGGGCTATGATGTGTTGTTTGTTTGTGGTTATTGTGTTTTTGTTGATATGTGGTGACAGAGGTTGAGGGGTTTCTAAAAGCATATGTGTTTGATGTTCCCCAAGAGGCTGTTCTTTCCTGTCTTTCATTGCCTATCCTGTCTCTCTTTCCTTCCACTGATTCCGTCTTGCTCTCACTTTCAGTTGTTCCCTTTCTTTTCGTGTTCTGTCTCGATTGAGGTACACTTGTTGATAATCCTGAGATTCTTTTAACATTGGCTTCTGTTGTAGTATCCTGTTCTGTACCACTTCCGTCTTGAATGTCAATTTGATTGGTCGATTTTTTTTCCCTCGAATATCCCCCCCCCCCCAAGTCTGTGAAAAATTTTCTACCTGAGACATGTCCTTCTCTCCTGTTATTACAATGATGCTCTTAATCTCTGTTTCCTCCCAATGCTTTCTTTCATCATAGCTCTTTCCCTCAGCCTCCTGTAGCCCATAAATAATTATTGACCTCTCCCTCTCTACTTCCCATTTTTTTTCTCTCAATATCTCTTAATCTGATTTAAGCATCTCCTTTGTTGTTTCCCTTATCATCTCCTGGACACTCTGATGACCTGATAGTATGTCTGCTAAAGACTTAGCTCCATCCCCTCCTTCAGTCCCCTCCCTGCCTACTGATGTTCCCATTTCAGTCACCTTACTCCTTTCGGACCTCATCTTTATATCTTGCTTCAGCACATCCATTGCTTCCTCCAGTCTTTGTATCATTGCCTCAGCTACTACAGCTCGCGATTCCCACTTTCTGCTCTCTGCAGATATCTTCTCTAACATGTTATTTTTCCCCCCCATTCTTTATCCATTTTGTTCTTGAGCCGTTCTACCCATTCTTCATTTTCAGACCAACTATCCTCAGTTCCCTTGCCTTTACGTCCTCCCTTTTGAGATCCCATTTTTTATCCTGTTAGGATGCTCTAGCTCCTTCAGCTTTGTGTAAAAAATAGGTGTGTGGTGGAGGGGAGGGATTTATAATCTAATATGTTAGGTTAGGTTTGTCTGAGTACGTGAATATGTATGTGAATGTGTGTTAGTTACCATTTTGTCTTAGGCACATGTCAATTAGACACTAGGCCTGTTGTATATATGTATGTGTGTATGTGTATGTAAGGAAACACTTCGAAATGTTTCTGCCCCACCGGGAATTGAACCCGGCCCCTCCGTGCGTGAAGCAAGAGCTTTTACCCACTCACCTAGTTGTACTCACCTAGTTGTGGTTGCAGGGGTCGAGTCACAGCTCCTGGCCCCGCCTCTTCACTGGCCGCTACTGGGTCACTCTCCCTGCGCCATGAGCTTTATCATACCTCTTCTTAATATGTGTGTGTGTGTGTGTGTGTGTGTGTGTGTGTGTGTGTGTGTGTGTGTGTGTGTGTGTGTGTGTGTGTGTGTGTGTGTGTGTGTGTGTGCGCGCGCGCGTGTCTCAGTCTTTGAAAAAATGGGAGGGGTCACTTTAACACGCTAGACCACGCTACTCTTTTGAATATTATAGAAATATTTCACATTCTATTCCACATTAACATATACTAATATTTAATACTATAATACTTACTGGTGTACACGTGTGTATGTGTGCGCATGCACGTTTACTAGCTTGTCTTTCTTTGAGAACAAAGGGAGGGGGGGTGGCTTTATCACGCTAGGCTACGCTACTCTTTTGGAGATTATAGAAATATTTCTCACTAATACTTATTAATGTATATTAATATTTACTATGTGTGTTAGTGTGTGCATGCACGTTTACTAGCTTGTCGTTCTTTGAGAAAAAAGGAGGAGGGGGGGTCGCTAGGCTACACAACTTTTCTGAAGATTTGAAATCACTTACTAAATATTGTCAAGGTTACTCCTATCTATCTGCTGGCACTAAAAGTTAGGGAGAGAGTGATGGTATAGCATACAACCAGTAGGGCGAGACACTCACACTTTAGACACCAACCAAAAATTGCTGCCACACATAGGCAAGTGATGTCGTCTGCACAACAATGGAGGCTCCTGGTGGTGGCTGCTATGATCTTCAGTTTGTAACTTCCTCCGTAGATTTTATCATGTATAAAAAACTTGGTATTCACGCTTTTTCCTTTAGTGTTATGGTCATAACAAATCTGATGATACTAACTGTAGTCACAATACCAAATGCTGGGGATTGACTAATATTTTTCTTTCATTATTTACTGTATATCTCGTTTATGACTTTATCACTACACTGCTGCTATAACCAACCACATATCTGCACTTATTTTTATTCAAGGTCCCAACCTTGACCCATTAAATATGATTGTTTTGATTATTTGTGTCAACACTGTCGCCGGCACTGACCAGCTGATTGCTACCCTCACTCACACACCCTCCAGTAAAATCACCCGCATTCAAATTTAAATTGTAAAATTCTTGATCTTATCACATTATTCACACTCTAGAAAGCTGTTACACTCTTGTATGTTCACTGATTCAATCACGTACTATGACCGCTAATAATAACGTAGGACACCAGCTAGACGCTAAATCCCAGGAGCACTATTAACGATACTGCTTCACGTGTGTGTTAGTTACCATTTTGTCCTAGGCACATGTCGATTAGACATGTTGTATGTATGTGTGTGTATGTGTAAGGAAACACTTCGAAATGTTTCCGCCCCGCCGGGAATTGAACCCGGGTCCTCCGTGCGTAAAGCGAGAGCGCGTGTGTGTGTGTGTGTGCGCGTGTGTGCGTGTACTCACCTAATTGTACTCACCTAATTGTGGTTGCAGGGGTCGAGACTCAGCTCCTGGCCCCGCCTCTTCGCTATCTGCTACTGGGTCTCTGCTCTCCCTGCTCCATGAGCTTTATCATACCTTGTCTTAACACTATGTATGGTTCCCGCCTCCACTATATCGTTCGTTAGACTATTCCACTTCCTAACTACTCTATGGCTGAAGAAATGCTTCCTAACATCCCTTTGACTCATCTGAGTCTTCAGCTTCCAGTTGTGTCCCCTTGTTCCTGTGTTCCCTCTCTGGAACATCCTGTCACTATCTACCTTGTCGATGGCCCGCAGTATTTTGTATGTCGTTATCATGTCCTCCAGTGTTGTTAGTCCTATTTCCCTCAATCTTTCTTCATAGGACAGTCCCCTGAGTTGTGGAACTAGCCTTCTCGCAAACCTTTGTACTTTCTCTAATTTTCTGACGTGCTTGACCAGGTGTGGGTTCCAGACTGGTGCTGCATACTCTAGTATGGGCCTGATGTACACGTTGTACAGTGTCTTGAACGATTCCTTGTTAAGATAACGGAACGCTAATCTTAGGTTTGCCAGTCGCCCATATGCTGCCCCAGTTATCTGGTTGATGTGTGTTTCCGGAGACGTGCTTGGCGTTATACTCACCCCAAGGTCTTTCTCCTTTGATGAGATTTGTAGCCTTTGTCCTCCTAGCCTGTACTCTGTCAGCGGTCTTCTTTGCCCTTCTCCGATCTTCATGACTTTGCATTTGGTGGGGTTAAATTCGTGTACTCACCTAGTTGTGGTTGCAGGGGTAGATACATAGCTCCTGGCCCCGCCTCTTCACTGATTGCTACTAGGTTCTCTCTCTCCCTGCTCCATGAGCGTTATCAAACCTCGTCTTAAAACTATGCATTGTTCCTGCGTCCACTACGTCACTTTCTAGGCTATTCCACTTCTCTGCTCTCCCTGATCCATGAGCTTTATCATACCTTGTCTTAAAACTATGTATGGTTCCTGCCTCCACTATATCTTTCTATAGACTATTCCACTTCCTGACTACTCTGTGGCTGAAGAAATGCTTCCTAACATCCCTTTGACTCATCTGAGTCTTCAGCTTCCAGTTGTGTCCCCTTGTTTCTGTGTTCCCTCTCTGGAACATCCTGTCACTGTCTACCTTGTCGATTCCCAGCAGTATTTTGTATGTCGTTATCATGTCTCCTCTGACCCTTCTTTCCTCCAGTGTTGTTAGTCCTATTTCCCTCAACCTTTCATCATAGGACAGACCCCTGAGTTGTGGAACTAACCTTGTCGCAAACCTTTGCACTTTCTCTAGTTTCTTTACGTGCTTGACCAGGTGTGGGTTCCAGACTGGTGCTGCATATTCTAGTATGGGCCTGACGTACACGGTGTACAGTGTCTTGAACGATTCCTTGTTAAGGTAACGGAACGCTAATCTTAGGTTTGCCAGTCGCCTATATGCTGCCGCAGTTATCTGGTTGTGTGCGTGTGTGTGTGCGTGTGTGTGTACTCACCTAGTTGTACTCACCTAGTTGTGGTTGCAGGGGTCGAGTCAAAGCTCCTGGCCCCGCCTCTTCACTGGCCGCTACTGGGTCACTCTCCCTGTGCCATGAGCTTTATCATACCTCTGCTTAAAGCTATGTATAGAGCCTGCCTCCACTACATCGCTTCCTAAACTATTCCACTTCCCGACAACTCTGTGACTGAAGAAATACTTCCTAACATCTCTGTGATTCATCTGAGTCTTCAACTTCCAACTGTGTCCCCTTGTTGTTCTGTCCCATCTCTGGAACATTCTGTCTCTGTCCACTTTGTCAATTCCTCTCAGTATCTTATATGTTGTTATCATGTCCCCCCTATATCTCCTGTCCTCCAGTGTCGTCAGGTCGATTTCCCTTAACCTCCCCTCGTAGGACATACCCCTTAGCGTGTGCGTGTGCGTGTGAGTGTGTGCGTGTGTGTGTGTGTGTATACCTTTAAAACCGCTTGGGCTTGCTGGTCAAGGATTGCACAACTCCCTCACCTCTCCCAAGGCAAACAATATCTGTCTAAGTTCCTCGCAAGTTATAACTGAATCTTCAACTTCCACTTATATCCCCCGTGTTCCCCTTCTTTCAGTCAGTGTTTATGTCTTCTCTTCCCCACCTCACTTGTTCTCTCTCTCCCTTTCCGATCATCATCGCTATGATCTCAACAATTCCCATTATCCTTGCTGTCTCCACCCCCACCTTGCTGTCTCCAACCCCCCCTTGCTGTCTCCACCCCCACCTTGCTGTCTCCACCCCCACCTTGCTGTCTCCACCCCCACCTTGCTGTCTCCACCCCCCCTTGCTGTCTCCACCCCACCTTGCTGTCTCCACCCCCACCTTGCTGTCTCCACCCCCACCTTGCTGTCTCCACCCCCACCTTGCTGTCTCCACCCCCACCTTGCTGTCTCCACCCCCACCTTGCTGTCTCCACCACCACCTTGCTGTCTCCACCCCCACCTTGCTGTCTCCACCACCACCTTTCTGTCTCCACCAATACCTTGCTGTCTCCACCCCCACCTTGACAAGCTCCTCTACAACACTGCTTATGTTAGGTAAGGTTCGTCTGGAAACAGGGCAAGTGTTCCTGACGCGGGTCATATGACCGAGACCTTCCGCTGGCTTACCGGACCACCCTATTAAAAATTATGGTCATAGTTATAACCATTTTTTTATGTACAACACTGCTGATCCAGCAGACTGTAGTTGACACTGGCACAGATGGCAGCCAAGAATCAGATAAATGACGTCCCAAGAGTTATGAATAGATAATACACATATGATCTGATACAAGCACATAAACAGATAACACATACACTTACAAACACACAAAACAGGCAACACACACACACACACACACACACACACACATGGACAGATAACACTCGCAAGAACCAATAACACACACTTATGAGCAACACTCACTTGAACACATAACACACACTTATGAGCAACACTCACTTGAACACATAACACACACACTTACAAACAAGTAACACATATAAACACGAAAAACACACACACATATGGACAGATAACACTCATAATCAGATTACACACTCACAGATAAACGCAAACACATGTACAGGTAACACACTCATGAACATATATATATGAACAATACATACTTAAGAACAGATACATACGTATGAACAGATACATACATATGAACAGATACATACATATGAACAGATAATACACATAAATAAAAAGTTAGACATGAATAGATAACACAGTTCCTGAAACAAAATATAAAATATAAATACTCTTGTTTATCCCGTGAAAATTGTTCACCTCTGGTAAATATGATATTGTTGACAAGTGAACTTGTTAGGTTGATCATACAAACTCTCTGCTCTTAAGCAGTAAATTAAGTCATGATCTTTCTTTCTCCAGAATTTGCATATAACAGTTGTGTTGCTGCATAAATATTTTGCAGAAACTACGTAGAAGTAAATAATCATAATAATAATAATCTACTTTCAACAAACCGGCTGCATCCCACCGAGGCAGGGTCGCCCACCGAGGCAGGGTCGCCCACCGAGGCAGGGTCGCCCACCGAGGCAGGGTCGCCCACCGAGGCAGGGTCGCCCACCGAGGCAGGGTCGCCCACCGAGGCAGGGTCGCCCACCGAGGCAGGGTCGCCCAGAAAGAAAAACATAAGTTTTTCTTTTTAACTTTATTAATGTATACGGGAGAAGGGGTTACTAGCCCTTTGCTCCTGGCATTTTAGTCGCCTCCTACAACACGCATGACTTACGAAGCAAGAATTATGTTCCACTTCCCCATGGAGTAATAATAATAATAATATAATTACAAATAACAAAATACATATAAAAAGTGAGGTGTATCCCAGGTAGACTTGAACACCTGACTCGACTGTCTGACCACCTGACCCAGCTATCTGACCACCTGACCCAGCTGTCTGACCACCTGACCCAGCTGTCTGACCACCTGACCCAGCTGTCTGACCACCTCGCCTCCATCATTGTTTCTCAAATTTTCTTCAAACTTTTTGTTACCTTATTGTCAGTCATATTATAATCATAAATTGAACTGCCTTAAGGGATTTTTGCTACACAGCTGCAACACAATTTTGCATTCTTGAATTATACGTCATCTGAAATAATATATTATTGTTCGATATATTATTGTTCAATATTTTTACAGATTTTTATATTCTCAACATTACTAATGACATTTTTTGACAACAATGCCATAGTAATGTATGTATAGAAGTTTATTTATTAACACATCGGCCGTTTCCCACCAAGGCAGGGTGGCCCGAAAAAGAAAAACTTTCATCATCATTCACTCCATCACTGTCTTGCCAGAGGCGTGCTTACACTACAGCTACATAACTGCAACATTAACACCCCTACTCCGATGAGATTTTAATGTCTTCACGTTTTCCGTATCTGAGTAATTGATAGGGAGAGATGATGGGAGAGAGATAGGCCTTCAGAGTGCCGGCACAGTACTTCCCATCTCCAGGAATCAAGTCCGACCTGCCGGTTTCCCTGAAACCCTTCATAAATGTTACATTGCCTACACTCCGTCAAGTCCTAAAAACCATTTGTCTCCATTCGCTCCTATCTAACACGCTCACGCACGCTTGCTGGAAGTCCAAGCCCCTCACACACAAAACCTCCTTTACTCCCTCCTCCAACCTTTTCTAGGCCAACCCCTACCCCGCCTTCCCTCCACTACAGATTTATACACTCTCGAAGTCATTCTATTTTGCACCATCCTTTCTATATGTCCAAACCATCTCAACAACCCCTCCTCAGCTCTCTAGATAATAGTTTTGGTAATCCCACACCTCCTCCTAATCTCCAAACTACGGATTCTCTGCATTAAATTCACACCACACATTGCCCTCAGACACGACATCTCCACTGCCTCCAGCCTTCTCCTTGTTGCAACATTCACAACCCATGTCTCACACCCATACAAGAGTGTTGGTATAACTATACTCTCATACATTCCCCTCTTTGCTTTCATGGATAAAGTTCTCTGTCTCCACAAGCTCCTCAGTGCACCACTCACCTTTTTCCCCTCGTTAATTCTATGATTCACCTCATCCTTCATATACCCATCTGCTGACACATCCACTCCCAAATATCTGAACACATTCACCTCCTCCGTACTCTCTCCCTCCTATCTGATATCCAATCTTCCATTATCTAATTTTTTTGTTATCCTCATCACCTTACTCTTTCCTATATTCACTTTTAATTTCCTTCTTTTACATACCCTACCAAACTCATCCACCAACCTCTGCAACTTCTCTTCAGAATCCCCCAAAAGCACGGTGTCATCAGCAAAGAGCAACTGTGACAACTCCCACTTTGTGTTAGATTCTTTATCTTTTAACTCCACACCTCTTGCCAACACCCGAGCTTTCACTTCTCTTACAACTCCATCTATAAATATATTAAACAACCACGGCGACATCACACATCCCTGTCTAATTCCTACTTTTACTGGGAAATAATCTCCTTCTCGCCTACATACTCTAACCTGAGCCTCACTATCCTCGTAAAAACTTTTTACCGCTTTCAATAACCTACCTCCTATTCCATACATTTGCAACATCTGCCACATTGCCCCTCAATCCACCCTATCATATGCCTTTTCCAAATCCATAAATGCCACAAACACCTCTTTACCCTTATCTAAATATTGTTCACCTATATGTTTCACTGCGAACACTTGGTCTACACACCCCCTACCCTTCCTAAAGCCTCCTTGTTCATCAGCTATCCTGCTCTCCGTCTTACTACTAATTCTTTCAATAATAACTCTACCATACACTTTACCAGGTATACTCAACAGACTTATTCCCCTATAATTTTTACACTCTCTTTTGTCCCCTTTGCCTTTATACAAAGGAATTATGCATGCTCTCTGCCAATCCCTAGGTACCTTACCCTCTTCCATACATTTATTAAATAAAAACACTAACCACTCTAACATTATATCCCCACGTGCCTTTAACATTTCTATCTTTATCCCATCAATCGCAGCTGCCTTACCCCCTTTCATTCTACTCACTGCCTCACGAACTTCCCCCACACTCACAACTTGTTCTTCCTCACTCCTACAAGATGTTATTCCTCCTTGTCTAAGATGCACTGTGCACACTAAGGTGCACTGTGCACACTGACAAACTTAGAAAGTATCTAACAGAAACTTCGTGACAAAAATGTAATCACAGCGTGTGATTTAAATTTCACTCAGATTGTCTGAAATGTTTTACTTGAAGTCTTGAGTCCTGCTACTTGCTGGGTTAAGTCTAATGCTTTTAAAACAGTTTGTGAGTGAATCAACAAGAACAATATCTGGTGTTGACTGGTGTTATTGTTTATAAATATCAGTTTATTAATTTAATTTTCATTCGTCACGTTGTTGCAAAAAAAAAATACATCAAAATAATCTCACGACAGTAAGAGGAAAAGAAAGTAGAAAGGTAGTGTTTGACCTGGTGACCATCAGGGCCCCAGAGCTGGAGCTCACAGTGTGGCTGTGTACCCTCCTAATCATTTGCATTCTTTCGTATAGTTTGTGTAAAGGTTAATTATCTATTTGTAATTACTAATTGCTAGTAATTATTTGTGTTATAATAACTATTGTTAACTTTACAATGTTTGTGCTCACAACTTTCTCCTGGAGATCATAACACAACTTTCTCCTGGAGATCATAACACAACTTTCTCCTGGAGTTCATAACACAACTTTCTCCTGGAGTTCATAACACAACTTTCTCCTGGAGATCATAACACAACTTTCTCCTGGAGATCATAACACAACTTTCTCCTGGAGATCATAACACAACTTTCTCCTGGAGTTCATAACACAACTTTCTCCTGGAGTTCATAACACAACTTAAATACTCAGTAAAACAATATTTCTGAAAACTTTTTCATCGCTGCTTCTTCCTTAACTTAAGACTGAAGCTTCTGTATGATTTTAATTTGTTTTCAAATGAATCAATGCAACTTTTAAGCAACTGAAAATAAATTAATTAGCACGTTATGAAGTAAAGGAAATTGTTGATATAATTAATGTGAACTGTACTATGGTTAGTTAGACGACAATCCACCTAGACATTATCACCATAGTGTTCCAGACAATTATGCTAACTTAGGTCCATCACAGATCACAACACAAGATCAAGAGGAAAGGAGAGGAAGAGGAGGCAGAGATCAAGTCAAGTCACGAGTATTCTGAAGATTAGAACATTTGACAATGTATTAAGAAAGACAGGAATCTACAGAAGCAATTCCAGGACTAAGTCATATTAAGAAAGTTGTATATGAGAGTTGATTCAACAAAACGGCGTCTTTAAAGGCTCGAAGAAGAGTAGATAATTTAAGCAGAAGACCGAGGGTTAGATGCTATTGAAGCATTAGAAACAGAAGCAGCAGCAGTAGCAACAGTAGCAGTAGCAACAACAGCATCAGTACCAACAGTAGCAGTAGCAACAACAGCAGCAGTACCAACAGTAGCAGTAGCAACAACAGCAGCAGTAGCAACAGCAGCAGCAGTATCAACAACAAGAGAAGCAGCAACAGCAGCAGCAACAACAACAACAGTAGAAACAGCAGTATCATAAGGAAATGAAAAGAAAACAATTTGATGGTCTGATCAAACTAGAGGAAGACTTAGAAGATCTAGAAGCCTCTGCTGTCTTTAGAAGGTGAAGATGACTGAGACTTTGGTGAGGAAGTGAAGGTGACCGAGGCTCTAGTGAGGAAGTGAAGGTGACTGAGGCTCTAGTGAGAAAGTGAAGGTGACTGAGGCTCTAGTGAGAAAGTGAAGGTGACTGAGGCTCTAGTGTGGAAGTGAAGGTGACTGAGGCTCTGGTGAGGAAGTGAAGATGACTGAGGCTCTAGTGAGGAAGTGAAGGTGACTGAGGCTCTAGTGAGAAAGTGAAGGTGACTGAGGCTCTAGTGTGGAAGTGAA
>WNWK01025490.1:0-5000 GCA_009830355.1 Cherax destructor | reverse complement strand
GTGCTCTCTTACTGAGCACCAGCTGTGCTCTCTTACTGACCACCAGCTGTGCTCCCTTACTGAGCACCAGCTGTGCTCTCTTACTGACCACCAGCTGTGCTCTCTTACTGACCACCAGCTGTGCTCTCTTACTGACCACCAGCTGTGCTCTCTTACTGACCACCAGCTGTGCTCTCTTACTGACCACCAGCTGTGCTCTCTTACTGACCACCAGCTGTGCTCTCTTACTGACCACCAGCTGTGCTCTCTTACTGACCACCAGCTGTGCTCTCTTACTGACCACCAGCTGTGGTCAGCAAGAACCAAGTAAAGCAGATTGTTTCCTCTAGTTGGTTCTGTCACAAACTATTTTAAAAAGTAATCCTGAACCGTATCAAGAAAGTCACTAGACTCAAGATTTCCTGTCACATTGTTCCAATCAATTTGTCTAGAGTTAAAATCCCCCATTACCACAACATTTTCATATCTAGACGCTTTATGAATTTCGTCCAATAGCAGCTTACTGCACTCCCTATCGAGGTTTGGGGCCTATAAATCACACCCAAAATTAATTTTTCACGTCCCTCGAGAAACTGTAGCCAAACAGATTCTGTGTCCGATGTTTCATCTTTCAGGTTGAACCAGGTCTCTGTTATAGCAATAATATCTATATTACCTGCACTTGCAAGAAATCTTAGCTCATCTATCTTATTTCTTAGACTCCTGCTATTTGTATAGTAAACCTTAAGGGAGCTAGTCACTCGTTGCCCTCTACTATCTCTCTTTGTTTGTTGATCAATTGCTTTGACTTTACTAGCAATTTTATTTTGAATATTGTCTTTTAAACATATCCCTGAGGTATCCTGGTAATATCTGCTGTTTCCAACCTTAATACTGCAGCCTGATTGTTTCCCACAAACACTCATACCTCTATAATCTATCAGTTTAAAGTCTTAGACAAGTCATCAACTTCCCCCTACAATGAACAGCTGAGAGTTTGTTGTGATCGTGTCAGCAATATTCGCGTCAGCAACATTTCTGACCCACTGACCGTAACCTTGACCTTGGAGGGTACAAGGTACATATAGCTGGACCTTGCAGACGACTGTAGCTACTGGTATCAGCTTGCGATCTGCTGAGTCCACGTTTTGCAATGACGTTATACACTTCACACTGCATATTCGTTATACATATAAATGTCACTGCTAATGTATGAAAACTTAAACTTAATAAATTTCATTACGAGGTCGGGGAACCGGGGTAAATTATCCCTAATGGAGTCAAAATGAAAATCTCGGGGTAATGAAGCCTCAATAACATATAAATAAAACTTCACAAAAAAATATTATTTAATAAGCGAGGCAAACAAATTATTTTTGGTCTAGTGGGTAATTTCGCTGTACACAGATTTGTTTTGGGGTAATAACCCAAAAAAGGTAGGCCTATCTCTGCCTCAGATACAGCACATCAGCAGTGAAAATTTAAACTAAAGTTCTTTAGTTATAAATAAAATTTTGTCGAGAGAAACAAAAAATGTTGCGAATATTTTTTTTCAGTATTATCTCATTTTATTTTATTTCAAATAAAAAAATATTTTTTTATCGATTACTAACATCCAGAATAAAATTGGTTTAAAAGGTTGCCATAGTTACAGTGTTTTGGGTTTGAAGTCGATGAGAAACAATGGGAAAGAATTTGTGTAATAAAATGGCAAATTAATATTTCCACAACTCAAAGCGAGTACCAAGCTTTCTTTTATTAAAGCCCAGCAACAGTGAAAGTTTGGAACCGATCCAAAAAGGCATTATCCAGTTTTTTATCCCATTTAAGGGATTCCATATTTTTTTAACATTTCCAATAAAATTTAAAATTCCTTTCACTCTTTGTCATCATCATTAATATTTTGAAGGCGATGACAAAAATTATTCTTAAGTTACTGAATGTCAAGGAATATCACTATTATATTAAATAAAAATGACAAATGAAGACTCATGCCACCAAATAACAGCATGAATCTTGACTTTAAGAAACCACTGCAGGGGTGCAAATTTGAAACCAATCAGACGAGTCATTCTCCAGTTACGTCATTGATTCCAATAACTCAAAATCGTATTTAGCAGACACAATGAGGGTTCTGGAAGTTAAGAGCCATTGCAGGATGTTGTGAATAAGTTCAACACCTTTGATCAGAGGGAACTTCCAAGAATTATTTTGTACCAAAAGGACCTTAGAAAACTTACCTAACCTTATTATAGCAAGCGCAATTTAATTTAGCATAATTCAACTAAATATATTTTAGATAAGTTTACAATAATTTAATAATAAACAATACAATGAAATATATCATCCGTAGTTTGGAGATTAGGAGGAGGTGTGGGATTATCAAAACTATTATCCAGAGGGCTGAGGAGGGGTTATTGAGATGGTTTGGACATATAGAGAGGATGGAGCAAAATAGAATGACTTCGAGAGTGTATAAATATGTAGTGGAGGGAAGGCGGGGTAGAGGTCGGCCTAGAAAAGGTTGGAGGGAGGGGAAAAGGAGGTTTTATGTGCGAGGGGCTAGGACTTCCAGCAAACGTGCGTGAGTGTCTTAGATATGAGCGAATAATATTTAATAATTCATAAGAGTGTTTTCTTGCAATATCCAGTACAAGATTCTCTCAATTACTTCCTTATATTTTCACATTTATCATTAAGGATATCTACAAAATACAGCATTCTCCATCCCGATTATTCAGAATTATATATACAGGAAATCACACAAAAAACAAAAACACTAAAAACACTGCAAAATCACAGTCTCCTCAACAGATGTCCGTCGTCTCTCCGCAAGACATGACGTGTTGTGTTGTGTTCATGGTCCCTCATGAGATCATTTCAGTCATCTTTTCTGATACCTGTCACTTATCCTCTCTGAGAGTCCCACCATCAAGGCGGTCTTTAATTTCTTGCGAGATAGACAAATGGTTTTTAGGACTTGACGTGCTGTTGGAGTGAAGGCATGGTAATATTTATGAAGGGTTTCAGGAAAACCGGCAGGCCGGACTTGATTCCTGGAGATGGGAAGTACAGTGCCGGCACTCTGAAGGAGGGGTGTTAATGTTGCAGTTTTGTAGCTGTAGTGTAAGCACGCCTCTGCCAAGACAGTGATGGAGTGAATGATGATGAAAGTTTTTCTTTGTCAGGCTACCCTGCCTTGGTGGGAAACGGCCGATGTGTTAATAAATAAATAAAAAAAAATTTTCGTTAGGTTCAGAATGATTTTTGCGAATCTATTACATATAGAGGCAACTATATGACATGCACGAACTCTATGTACCTGACAGAGATAACCCACCTCAACCAATTAACACCACCGACTACATCATCAACACACCTCCCACAGAACCCAATGAATGACCCTCCAACAAAGAGTCGCATCATCCACAAGGAGAACATCCCACGACCAAGAATCCTGAGTGACCTCCCCAAAGAACTAGAAGAATGGATACCACCAGAACCATTCTATGTCCAACAACAGGGATAAATGCTCCCCAATCTTGGGTGACCTAATTCTATCAACATACGCCCTACAACTAACCTTGTAACATTTGCAAAAATCCTACTGCAGGACACCATCTCAGAAACTGCTTGACCCACCAACTCCAGGTAGCAACCAATTTCCATTGAACGCCCTGCAATTACCATCTGCAGCAACAACCTTACGACCGACCTCTTGCACAAAAAAAAGGTAATTGTAAACAGTATGCATTCTTCCAACTCAGTGCCATGCTGGTATACACCTGGGTATAACTGTGTACAACTGATGGGCAGGAGGTATACCTTTTTTATGAATTTAATGTATTCATGAATAACACAACATACACACATACCTGTTTAAATTGCGTCAAAGTGGCTAGGCCACTTATCTTTATAAACCCACCTACCCACCCCCACCCTCCCTACCCTTTCCCATATTTCCATCCTTACCCATCCACCATCCTTCCCCATCTTACCAAAGCTCTGGTCATACCTCGTACTCGTGGATTAGTTGTGTCGATGCATGCAGGGGATGAGATGAAAAGCTGTAAGCCACCTGCCTGAAAGCTGGCTGACTTGGATCAACGTCTAGCGAGAGCTGGATGCCAAGGTGGTCCAGTGTGGTACGGTCGGCAAGCACTGCGTACCTTGTCACAAGGTTAGTAGGTTCGAGTCTCCGTCGGCCACAGATCAGTGTTTGTGAATATTTCGCCTGCTCTTGCGAATTCCTAGCATATATATGATATATATATATATATATATATATATATATATATATATATATATATATATATATATATATATATATATATATATATATGCTTACGAGCGAGTGATATTGATCAATAACAACACTGGGCTAGCCAAGGAGTCGAACCCATGCTGCTTTGGCCCGCCTCATAGTGAGCGAAAGACATGACTCATGGGTTCGACTCCTTGGTTAGTTGCAGTGTTCTTATTGATAAATATCACTGATCGTAAGTACAATAACATATATATATAAGCGTTTTTTGGGAAATGCAGAATTAGTGTATACAGTGCAGGTGGTAACTTATAGCCTTTACAGATGAAACATCCCTTACACACAACATTCCTCATATGAATATTTGTCTTGGCTTTGTCTCTGTAGATGCATTCCATTCTCATGCATATATATATATATATATATATATATATATATATATATATATATATATATATATATATATATATATATATATATATATATATATATATACATAATAGAATCATGTTTCATTAAAAGTAGTTTTGAAAATAATATGAATATTTCTTTTGGTTTATATAAATTGATTCATTTATAATTAATAAAGTTTGGGAAGAATTTAATCATAAATTGGGCTAATCTAATTCTGGGAAGAGTTTCAGGTCCTCTTCACAGAGTCGGCCGATGTCACGCTACTGTGAGGTGTGGTCTTTGTTAGTATGATGTGACTGTGAGGTGTAGTCTTGCCCCTTTATATGCCTTTCTGTCATGTTTT
>WNWK01025489.1:0-28490 GCA_009830355.1 Cherax destructor | reverse complement strand
CCAACGTACGAACCACAGCCCGGTGGTCAGGTATTGACTTTAGTGCCTGTCCAGTTTCCTCTTGAAGACAGGCAGGGTCTTGAAGACAGGCAGGGGTCTTGAAGACAGGCAGGGGTCTTGAAGACAGGCAGGGTCTTGAAGACAGGCAGGGGTCTTGAAGACAGGCAGGGGTCTTGAAGACAGGAAGGGGTCTTGAAGACATCCCACGTCTTGAAGACAGCCAGGGTCTTGAAGACAGGCAGGGTTGAAGACAGCCAGGGGGTCTTGAAGACAGGCAGGGTTGAAGACAGGCAGGGGTCTTGAAGACAGCCAGGGGTCTTGAAGACAGCCAGGGGTCTTGAAGACAGGCAGGGGTCTTGAAGACAGCCAGGGGTCTTGAAGACGGCCAGGGGTCTTGAAGACAGGCAGGGGTCTTGAAGACAGGCAGAGTCTTGAAGACAGCCAGGGTCTTGAAGCAGCCAGGGGTCTTGAAGACAGCCAGGGGTCTTGAAGACAGCCAGGGGTCTTGAAGACAGCCAGGGTCTGAAGACAGCCAGGGGTCTTGAAGACAGCCAGGAGGTCTTGAAGACAGCCAGGGTCTTGACGACAGCCAGGGGTCTTGAAGACAGCCAGGGGTCTTGAAGACAGGCATGGGGTCTTGAAGACAGGCAGGGGTCTTGAAGACAGGCAGGGTCTTGAAGACAGGCAGGGTCTTGAAGACCAGGGGTCTTCAAGACAGCCAGGGGGTTTTGAAGACAGGCAGGGTCTTGAAGACAGCCAGGGTCTTGAAGACAGCCAGGGTCTTGAAGACAGCCAGGGGGTCTTGAAGACAGCCAGGGTCTGAAGACAGCCAGGGTCTTGAAGACAGCCAGGGGTCTTGAAGACAGCCAGGGGGTCTTGAAGACAGCCAGGGGTCTTGACGACAGGGGGTCTGAAGACAGCCAGGGGTCTTGAAGACAGGCAGGGGTCTTGAAGAAGGCAGGGGTCTTGAAGACAGGCAGGGGTCTTGAAGACATCCAGGGGTCTTCAAGACAGCCAGGGGGTCTTGAAGACAGGCAGGGGTCTTGAAGACAGCCAGGGGTCTTGAAGACAGCCAGGGGGTCTTGAAGACAGGCAGGGGTCTTGAAGACAGGCAGGGGTCTTGAAGACAGTCAGGGGTCTTGAAAGCAGCCGGGGGGTCTTGAAGCGGCAGGGGTCTTGAAGACAGCCAGGGGTCTTGAAGACAGCCAGGGGTCTTGAAGACAGGCAGGGGTCTTGAAGACAGGCAGGGGTCTTGAAGACAGCCAGGGGGTCTTGAAGACAGGCAAGGGTCTGGAAGACAGCCAGGGGTCTTGAAGACAGCCAGGGGTCTTGAAGACAGCCAGGGGGTCTTGAAGACAGCCAGGGGTCTTGAAGACAGCCAGGGGTCTTGACGACAGCCAGGGTCTTGACGACAGCCAGGGGTCTTGACGACAGCCAGGGGGTCTTGGAAGACAGGCAGGGGTCTTGAAGACAGGCAGGGGTCTTGAAGACAGCCAGGGGTCATATTCAATCACACAGGATAGGTTACAGTGGAACAAGAGACCGAGACTAAGACCATCTCTTCACTGAGCAACTCACAACGGTAAAAAGCCGGTTAATTAAAGTTTGGCATAGATTTTTAGTCATGTCATTAACACATGGATGAAATATTTGCATTTTTCTTTAAAGTTTGTTGGGTAGTTGTCGCTAAAACAGTTTATTTTTCCTTTCTCGAGCCCATAATGACGAGACGAGAATATTTGTGCCGACACTTTACATGTGTTTATGTGTACACCAGCTGGTAGTGCAAACGCCAAGACACTGTAACTGTAGCCAGCTGGAGCCCGGGGAGGGTAAAGACAGTGCTGATTTTGACACATAAATTATACGTGTGATTCTTCGTGCATAATAGTATGGTGATGCATGGACTGACCTGTGTTAGTTTCCTTATATGAGGTTCATTTCAGAGTGAAATGATATTATTTCCTCCTTAGCATATTACATTGCATCTCTCAAGTAGTGTTACTCAAACTCTAAATCTTGTTTAACATACTAAAATATTAAAAGGTTTACAATATATTTTATTTCATTAACTTGGCAAATAATTACCTGTAATTTGCGATATTCAGTCTTAGATATTGGTATACTCAAGAGCTTTTCTTATTTCATATATGTATAATCTATTTAAGAGCTAGGAGCATATCTCTGTAACATTACCCATTTTGTAGTTTGTAAGAGCTAGTTCTGTTTAAATCTACAATTTCAAAGCAGTTTACGATGTGTAATTGCTATTGACCTGCTGTATTCAGATTTTGTAGGGGCTCTTATTGTATTTATATGAGAAATGATGACCACGTTTAAAATCCTGGTCGGTGTGAAATGTAATACTGTACATATATTTATTAATATGTTCATGGCGCCTGAGAAAGCATCAGCAACATATTTACATGTTTCTTCAAAAGCAGCCTAGCGTCATAAAATGTTGCAGACGCTTCTCAGTTCATCATGACAACCTTTGGGCTAAGAGACTTTTCTTATTAGAGGCATCAGATACAGTTTAAGGTGTGGGTAGCAGTTTCAGCCTCTTACTGCGTCATCAACATTTAACAACAGTTTAAGATGTGGGTAGCAGTTTCAGCCTCCCTTACTGCGTCATCAACATTTAACAACAGTGTAAGGGTGGGTAGCAGTTTCAGCCTCCTCACTGCGTCATCAACATTTAACAACAGTTTAAGGTGTGGGTAGTTTACATCTTCTCCTCCTTTCCTTAAGGAAATTTGCCTTGAGCAAACCTCAAGTGCCACAGAGTTAATTTGTTCTAGACATAGGTTAGGATCCGTGATGCTTAGGCTATCTTCCCAGTTTATATAATTTAGGACTTGGTTTACTTGGTCCCACATTATGTTTTTGTTATTGAAGTTGAATTTGGAGAAGGCTCCCTCGAGTGATCACATTTGTCGATCTGGGGCTCCCTCCCACACTGTCTGGACCTCTATTATGTTGTGAGCTCTGTTAGCAGCTCTGGTTAGCAGCTTGCTAAAACTGAGTCATATTGGGACTTGAGTAGCTCACTCATTTCCTTGCTGTTATCTGTGTAGGACCCATCTCGTTTAAGTAGGGGCCCAATACTGGATGTTGTTCTCGACTTTGATTTGGCATAAGAAAAGAAATATTTTGGGTATCTTTCAATTTCATTTATGGCTTGTAGTTCTTCCCGCATATCTTTTCTCTTGTAAGATTCCTTTAACTTTAGTTCAGTGTTTGCTATTTCTCTGACCAGTGTCTCCTTACGTATTACAGATATATTGGTCTCTTTTAGCCGCTCTGTTATTTTTTGCCTTTGCCTGTATAGGGAGTGCTTTTTTCTAGTTTACATCATCATCTTTTCCTTAAAGGAATATGCCTTGAGCATACCTCGAGTGCCACAGAGTTAATCTGTGTTTGGATCCGTGTTACTTAGGATATCTTCCCGGTTTATATCACTTAGTGCCTGGTTTACTTGGTTCCACCTTATGTTTTTGTTATTAAAGTTGAATTTGGTGAAGGCTTCCTCGTGACTGTTTACATTTTGTCGGTCTGGGGCTCCCCGCATACATGTCCGTACCTCTATTATGTTGTGATCTGAGTATATTGTTTTTGATATGGCAATATTTCGTATCAGATCATCATTGTTAGTGAAGATGAGGTCCAGTGTATTCTTCAATCTTGTAGGCTCTATTATTTGCTAGTTTAAGGTGAATTTGGTGCAGATATTTAAAAGCTCGTATGTGTGTGAGTTTTCATCTGAGCTGCCTCCTGGTGTTATCTCTGCTACCACATTATTTGCTACATTCCTCCAATTTAGGTGCCTTAGGTTGAAATCCCCCAGGAGCAAGATGTTGGGGGCAGGAGCTGAAAGATTTTCCAGACAGTGATCAATTTTCAAAAGCTGTTCCTGGAATTGTTGAGACGTTGCATCCAAAGGCTTGTATACAACCACAATGACCAGGTTTTAGTTCTTGATCTTTACTGCTAAAACTTCAACTACATCATTTGAGGCATTTAGTAGTTCAGAGCATATAAGTGACTCTGTAATGTACAGGCCAACCCCCCTTCTTCCCTTTTGCCTGTTCACTCTGATGCGTTGGTATAGGTTGTGTAACCCGGGATCCATATTTCATTGTCAAAGTGATCCTTTATGTGGGTCTCTGTGAAAACCGCGAACATTGAGTTTGACTCTGTAAGCAGTCCACCGATGAAAGGTATTTTGTTGTTCGTTGCTGACTTTAGACCCTGTATATTTGCAAAGATAAATGTCGTCGAATTGGTTGTGTTGGTGGTATGGGGGTAAGGGGTCATTTTTTTCTGCCATTAATATCTGTTGTTGTGGAGTGGAGACCATCGACCGTGATTCCACTCCAGAAATAATTGGAGTTGGTGTACGATTTCTGTCATTTCCTGCCAGCTTTTTTTCCTTCCTGGCGTTAAAAAACCTCTCTCTCTGAAGTGGTTGTGGCTGCCCAGGTTTTGCCATGGCCTGGATGTTCTGTGTCTTCTTGTACCCTTCAGGTGGTGTGCCTGGCAATATAAGTTATAGCATTGTCTTTCCTGAACTGAAGAGTGACACATTTCAGGGTGGAAAAGCTTACATGATGGAAGGTTGCATTCTCCTGTTGTCATATGGGCACGGCATTCTGGGGTGGTCAAAGTTGCACGTCCCATCTGTTTTTCCAGATATTTCATGCCTGCAGATACCTAATGCATAGAATTTGCATTAGGTATTTGCATTAGACGGCGAGCGGTCTTTCAAATACTGCGCGCGCCACCCAGTTTGTTTACATTCTCCGTGAGCACATATCTCTATTATGTAATAATAATCACTCTTGGGCACATTAAATGTCTTATTTTACGTCAATATAGTTGCATAGGCCTGGTTTCTGTTTGCCTTGGTTTTTTGCGAGTGTATTCCGTACTGGTGCGTGTTTTCCTGTCTCATTACTATCTTCAACACTAGTACTAACAATCTATCTCAATAATAAATATAAGTTTCCACTCGCCAATAATTGTGTTCTGTGACTGCTGCCTCAACTGCTGGTCATTAGCCTTGCCCCACTGAAAACAATATAATCTTGCTTTTGTCTGATGCATGGATGCTGCCAAGGCTCCAGCTCTTGGGTTACTATGGCTACACCATGTTAGCAGAGCTTCACGTGTTTATCTTGTGGACTTTATCCTCAAATTCAAACCACTCAGAAACGTTTCTATTTGACTTTACTTGACTCAGACTCCCTCTTTGACTTTTTGACAGCAACAGCTTTATTACTAACTCTAAATGTGATACTTTTCACCTTCGCTGATTTTTAATCAGGTATATTACACCTTTAGCACACCCTACCCTGCAACGCTGTATGACCCTTACGTGTTTAGCGTTTGGTTGTGATTATAATAATAATTTATTTTACCAGTATTTCTTGCCTCACTTCAAGCATGCAATTGGCGACATTTGTGTACAACTACGTGCTACTCTGGTGATAGATATGAATTAGATAACGCATTAACCAAAGGTCGATCAACTGCTCCTGGAGAGGATGGTATAACCTATGATATTCTCAGAACTTTAAGGCACGTGCCTAAAATCCTTTGTTGGCACTGTATAATACCAGTTACATTGAGGGAGTTCTTCCTACTTCCTGGACCAATAGTCTCATTGTGCCTATCCCTAAGCCCCAACAGCCTGATACATTTAGACCGATCTCCTTAACTAGCTGTCTTTGTAAAATTTTTGAAAGAATGATACTTAACAGACTGTACTATAGAATCAGACACCAACTCTCCCCTCCCTCTATGGGTTCATGAAAGGTAAGAGGTGCAGAATTGTATCTCCACCTTTCTCACCTCACACACCTCTACTAGTTTTACCACATTTCTTGATCTAAAATCTGCATTTGATATCGGAATAGAACTGTTATACTACATGAACTAGCCAAAATGAATATTGGTGGTAGCCTACTCTGCTGGATAATAGGATACCTGTCAAACAGAGTATCCTCTGTCCTCTACCAAGGCTTTAGAAGCGAGTCTAAAGAAATGTCCCTAGGTACACCACAGGGAGGAGTTCTCAGTCCCATGCTATTTAATATTCTGATTAATGCCCTCCTAAATGCTCTACCTGCCTCACCTAAACATATAGCTATAAGCTATGCTGATGACATCATGATCCATACAACAGGGCATAAAAAGATGAGTTCCGTTCTTAATGAAGTTCAAGCAATTTGTAATCGACTAGGCCTCATAATATCTTCCTCTAAAACAAAGATTTTAACAAGCAAACGACATCCCCACCCATCTATTTGCAGGGTGAAAACATTAGCTACGTTAAAACTTACAGATATCTTGGTGTAGATGTACCCTTTACCAAATCTACTATACCACAACTAAATAAAAATGCAAAGATAGACTAAATGCTCTTAAAGCTGTTGCTGGATACAACCCCAACTATGGTGCTAATGTGAGAATCATGAGAATGATGTACATAGCCTATATTAGGTCCTTAATTGATTATGCTGCTCCCATGTTGATATTAGCTCGAGAAAGTTCTCTCCGACCCTTGGAGTTAATGCAAATGAAGCTCTCAGAAGTATTCTTGGCTGTCCCAAATCTACAAAGGTTCTTAATATGAGGAAGGAGCTTGGTATTACTAGTATCAGTGATAGGATTGTTGAGATTAACACTGTACTTGGTATTAGATTGTTAAGAAATGAACCAGACACTGTCACAATGAATCTTCTAAATGTCTAGAAGTAAATACTCACAGATCTAAATGGATTGTGAAAACATGTAATTACATTAAGTTTTACAACCTGCATGAATTGTATCACTGTAGGCAACAAGAGCATTTCACCCTCCATGGAAGATGTGTTCATTTAATATCACATACCTGCAAGTCCCTCCCAAGAAGCTCATTGCTAGTAATCCCTTCCTTAAATCACTTGTTAAAGCAACTGCTCAAGAAGAAATTTATCGCCTAGCTGGTAGTAATAAGTTATCTCAAGTTATATACACTGATGGATCTAAACAGGAGTCTTCTGGCAGGGCTGCATCTGCTCTGGTTGCCACCTCCTAGTTAAGAACAATAATATTTTTTTAACTAGGCATAAGAATTAACAACTGGGCGTCTACACTGCAAACTGAATTGTTTGCAATCCTTATGGCACTAAAGCTAACTTATGACACTGAGCTTGACTCTATCATCATTACTGATTCTATGTCATCATTGAAGGCTCTTGACTCCTATAATGACTCTAACAGCATGCTCATTGGAGAAGCCAGGTATAGATACTCAAAAATCCGGGACAAAGGAATTAAAGTACATTTGCTATGGATTCCGTCACACATTGGATTACTCCTTCATGATAAAGTTGATATGTTAGCCAAGAAAAGCACCCATAAGGAGAATGTAGAATATAACTTTGGTATATCTGTGTCTAGCATTAGGAATAATATTAGGAGAGAAATATATAATGAAAATGATAGGAATGCAGTTAGAAGCCTGAGTAGATCTATAACCCACTATGATAACATGAATGTAGATAAGTATGTCTATGGAGCAACTTGCAATGTGAACAGACTGACTGATGTTGTAGTGGCCAGGCTTCGGCTTGGCTACAAGTACTTCTGGCAGTTTGGGAGATACACAGATGATGATCAAACTAAATGCAAATTATGTGATCAGGCATATGGTCACTGTCTTGAACACTATGTGCTGAATTGTCCACTTATTGAGGAATATAGAGATAGACAGTATAATAACCTATGTGACATGTCAAGATATCTTATTAGTGAAGGTAGGATACCACTTATTCTAAGCAAATTTCCTAAATTTGCTTGTAACAGATAAGTGAACTGTAGATATAAATCCAAATTAATTTCCATGAACGTGCCTATCTGTGCTCATGATAATGCGAGCACAGATGGGCATGTTTGTGGAGCAACTTGCAATGTGAACAGACTGATGTTGTAGTGGCCAGGCTTAGGCTTGGCTACAGGTACTTCTGACAGTTTGGGAGACACAGATGATGATCAAACTAAATGCAAATTATGTGATCAGGCATATGGTCACTGTCTTGAACACTATGTGCTTAATTGTGCACTTATTGAGGAATATAGAGATAGACAATATAATAACCTATGTGACATGTCAAGATATCTTATTCATGAAATAAGATACCTGATTGTAACAGATAATTGAAATGTAGATATAAACCCAAATGTACAATTGTTAACCCCTTTGGGGCCTAGTGCCTAGGCCTTTTGTGTATCCATATGCTCTTGCGCTACCGTCCACAGGATGGATATGGGGTGCACAATAAACTAGCCACTTCGGTGGCAAAATCTAAAATCTCTGGTGATACATTTGGTGTGTACACCCACTGCTAGTTCCACAAAACAAGGCACACTGAATACCCAGCGAATGCAGTTGTGTGCTAAACTACTACTTATTATTATTATAATCAAATAGAAGCGCTAAACCACAGTGTTCATGTTATATGGAGCAGGGGTCCGTAGCGCGCTACGAGGGTGGCACACTGGTGTGTAGTGAGGGGCCAGGTGGTTATGGAGCCTAGAGTAATGAGGGCGGGACACGCCGCCACAACGTCACCCACAAACTGAAGTGAGGCCGCCGGAGGCCATTCTAACTTCAGATGCCGGAGGGCAGGTCTGGGACAGCAGAGGGCCGCTTCTAGGTGCTGCTCATTGGGTACATCGTAGTGTGGTATGTCTACTGCCTTGTACTGCAGGTGGATGGATGTGAGGGAAGAAGCGCCCGTTAAGATGTAAGCTGTGAGGGCAGCACCAAGCTGCCATACTGTAGGAGAGGTAAGAGCTGGGAGACCATATAGTGTTGTGGGCACCAGAGTAACTTCACGCAAGCAGGGAAAGGCAAAGCGGTGGGGTGGAGGTTGCAAGGTTCCCACAGCCTCCAGTCTGGAGCAGGTGATACTTAGCACCTCCAGGTTTGGGCATCCGCACGCTATCGCTGAAATCATATCGTGTGTCAAATCCCATACGTCAGAAACTCGCAAGTCGGAGATTTTGTTGAGGGTGACGTCTCTGAGGGAGCACTTCAGGCAAGACGCAAGGCTCGCCTGGTGCAGTACTAAAGTATGCAGGCATGGCAGACTGGCTATAACTTGTGCCAAGCATGGCGGACCCACCAGGCTCAAGAGCTTGAGCTTAGGGCAAACTTGTGCCATACACATCAGGTAAGATGATGGTACGTACACTAGTTGGTAACCTACTGCACGCTGATACCAACATAAATCAACCCTTTCCACACACAGCTGGCACGACACTGCCTGGGGCTCCCCTTCTGTTGTGCTGCTCTCACCGCTATACAATTCAGGCTGGTCATGGGTAAATGTCACTTTCTCGCTTCTTAACTCCAATATAGCATTAGGTAATTCTTTGTGAAACAATATTTTTAGATCAGGTAGCGACCTAAGAAGTTCACTTACGTAAAAGGTTTCACTTTTTCGTCCAAAATTGAAGAGCCAGAGTGCAGACAAATTCCTGCAGTTCTGGAGACATGCCACGCCTTTTCCAGCATCGAAGAGGTCGCTGCTGTAGACAACTTTGAGCTCGCATAGTTTCGAACATTGTTGAGCGACTAACTCGAGGGCCCAGTGGAAGGAGTACCTAGTGGACGGGAGAAGCCACAGACACTGTAGATTCTTTAACCTCTGAAGGGACAATGTTGCGCTGATAATGTCTCTCTCCTCTCTAGGAATCACCGTAATTTCAAGAAATAATAGTTTCCTGCAGTGTTTCAGCCTATTATAAATTACCTCTTCAAAATCAGTTGAGAAATTCTCTATTGCCATCGTGGAGAAAGCAGTGAGCTTCTCGCAAAAAACATACTCTATTACTTTTTTTAAGTGCTTCTTATCAATGTTTTCTATCATTATTCTTTTAAGTGTTTCACTAATAAGGACTTTCGAATAATTTGTCCACATTTTAGGTGATACATTTACGAAATATTTCTTCAAATCATTAAACATAATATTGGAAGTTACACAATACGATACACTTATGTCATCTTTGGACTTGTCGCTAGGACACTTGTTTACTAAATTTTCTGGTTTGTTTTTATCATAAATCTCAAAACACTCTTCTAGTTTCCTCCGTTTATCACTGTGTGTCGCTTCGTCATTTTCGTGATCACCCAATTTTCTTTTACTTGTCATAAACTGACGAAGAGCTTCAGTCAGTTTAACTTTCTTGTTATAGTGTAGTTCTCCCTCTTCTTGATCACAGGAATAACTACGTTTTCTTTTATACTTTCTGTCTTGGTCTTCATTAGAAGTATCTTCTAGCTTTTCTTGAAGTAAAATGTTAGTAATTGCTTTTAATGTCAGTCTTGCTGTTTGTATTCTTGAAAATGATTCAAGAGATGGTAAATGGCCTCTCTCTGTCATAACTGGAGGTAGAGGATCAGCTGTAAAATGAAATGAATGATTACATTTTTGTTTATCTTGTCAGAATAAAAGTTGTTTTAATATCCTAGGAAGGTAGCATATACTCAAGTAGAGAAGATTCTAAATGAAGCATAAGCATCACTCTGCTAGCAATCAGGCTTCAAGGGAACTATTTACTATAATCATTACCATTTAATTTTAAGTTAATTTTAAGTCTGCCCAGCTCCCCCTTCACGCGGCGAGTAAGTAAAGTAAGTACGTTTATTCAGGTATACACAAATACAGTTACATAGATCATCATACATAGCAGCATGTGTAGAAAGCCTAGGATAACCCAAAAAAGTCAGAGTGACTTATTTCCATTGGGGTCCATTTAATACCTTAATATTATACACTGTAGTAGATACTAGTTATTTCACTATAATTAAAAGGAATAAGGTAAAAAGAGTTATTTACATGTACATGTATGGTAACTAAAAAAATAAAAATCATTCTCCTCCCTTTCTGTCGCTATATTCATTAGGTATCTTTTGGCTCTCTTCTTGAACTGGTTCATGCTATGACTGGCTTTGACATGTGCAGGCAGTCTGTTCCATTCCTTTATTGCTCTACAATAAAAGGTGTTTCAGTCCATGTAATGAACACATCGACTCCAGGCCGAGGGACTGATTACCTCAAACTCCTCCTCTCCTTACACCTTCCTGCTTTGTATTGGACTGATGAAGCCACTGTGTGGCGAAACGTTTCCTTAATAAGATTCCCATATGTTGCACAAGTGTCTCAATCTTCAAGTAATTAAGAAAAATCAAATCAATATTTTTTCTTAAGAATTGTAGAGAATTTTAAACGAAATGTATATGAGAAAAGAATACTGCAGAAAAAATAAATAAAAAAATCCGTGGTTTTATGGTGTTTTTAAGTTTAATAATAATAATATAATTTTATTTCAGCACGATACAATGTCTGTACAGAGATGGGTGACATTTAGTTGTGCACGCAGAAAGCCCATAGTTATCCAGATCATTTCGGGCAAATTCTCAACAACATATTCGTTTGCTTTCTCTTAAATTTTCGTTTATTATTCGAGGACACTACTTGATCGGTTTCAGTTTTTCAACGCTTGTGTAATATATCTTGGGCAAGACTTATGGATCTATTTGCATACGTGGAAACCTACGTACAATATTACACAGGTCATTCCCAAATTCTGTTACCTTGTGATGGGTGGAGACAAGCTCCTCTGAATAACTTCAGTATTTCAGCAGTGGTATATCCTACTTAGAAAAAGGTTGGTATATTTACTGCAGTGTGTTGATGCCATTTTGCCACTTAATATCGAAAAGGTATAGTATTATTTTACCTTATTGCATTATTTTGTCTTGATGCTGGTGAGGGGCTCTTGATTCAAGGACCTGGACTTATCTTCCTTTGCTTTGATTGAATCTGAATATTCCATTCCACAGGCGTTATATGACTTGTAGCTTTAGCGTTTTCCTTTCATTAAAATGTAACAATTGTGAACGCCATCACTCATCAATGACTAATACATCGTATAAGATGCATGGATAGAACCTTTCATAGCTGTGTAGGCACAAATTTTGTTGGATTCTGTACAATAACTGGAAAATGCATCTTCTAGTCGGCTTTAAACTTTTAGTGCTGATGTTAGGTTGAGTAACTCATGTGCTAATTTTATTAATCAAATTAGTTGCTGTGAAATATTTCTTCTGATCAGAAATAAGTCAGTTTGACTATTTGGTTATCCTAGGTTAAGCCAACTTAATGTTCTATGTGCCTATACATCTGTATGCCCTCAAGACCAAAGTTAAAAAATTGCAGGTTATGTACACTACTTTCTTAAAAGCTAGTCAGTCAAAGTTGGGATTGATTTTGGGCTCTGTAGATCAGTTTGCTTTTTTGGAAGAAACTGGTATAATTGAAATACTGGTCAGTAGTTATAGGGTGAAAGTGATCATGTAGACCAGTATTTATACTGTGATGGTAGTCACAGTATGGGTAATGTATATATATATATATGTAATTACGGACCTCTGTTTGTACAGTGAATGTAAACATACTGACTATCTTGCTATTTATATATTTTAAACATGTAGACCACACTTTCCACAGTGAACATGTAGACCACATTAATATGGTGGTGGAGAACATGTAGACCACACTTTCCACAGTGAACATGTAGACCACATTAATATGGTGGTGGAGAACATGTGGACCACACTTTCCACAGTGAACATGTAGACCACATTAATATGGTGGTGGAGAACATGTGGACCACACTTTCCACAGTGAACATGTAGACCACATTAATATGGTGGTGGAGAACATGTGGACCACACTTTGCATCTGGTCGACATAGCTTACTGAATAAGACACCTTAGCCACACTTGTCTATATTGCCGTGACGTATCGCCTGTACAGCAGTCTAATACAACACTGGAAGTAGATATTTTGACGTGACCTGATCACGTCAGAACTATTACTGTCTCCAGTGTTGTATTCAACTGAAGAAGGCTGATGTGCAGGCGAAACATCGCGGCAATAAATATATTCAAGTGATGGATGTGTTTCATATTTATCAAACTGTCGGCACTGTATATCAATAATGGCGAAAAATAGGTTACACACACACACATACCGATTAGTTGTAGCAGACTTTAGAGTTAGTGTCACTGGAGCTACACAGGTGAGTGTAGGCTTCACTCTTCTTGTGCAAACATTGCACTGTAGATGAGTCAACACCTACAAGCAAGTCTCAGCTGTGAATGTTGTGGCCAACTGAGAAGTTGGTCCATTGAGGCTTTGTTGTGACTACCTCTGCTTCCCCTCTGCTATATATATATATATATGTATACCTCTTTCTATTTAGTTTTGCCGCAGTTAATATATCCATATAAGCCCTCTTTTTAAATATTTTAAAACTAAATGCAAAGATTTCTAATAATATGAAATGGATAAGTGTTTACACAGGCAGGTGTAGCCTCGTACCTCATTGCTATTTTAAGCTGCAGGTCGAGGAGCACCGCCAACTTTCAATTTGTCCCATCAAACACTAATGTGTAAACCCTTGTAGCATTTTCATTTCAGGTCCAGTCATCTAAACTTGTTCTAATATACTAAATTGTTGATAAACCCCACCAAAGAACAGCACAGACAAAGATATCCGTACCATGGCACTGTATCACAACCTAGTTCAGTATTCTAATGACTAGTTCATTGCCTTTTTTAAATACTGGTTTTCTGTTATCTATATTTGTTTTTACGACACTGTGAAGGAATCAATATATATAATATATATATATATATATATATATATATATATATATATACCTGGAGTTTACCTGGAGAGATTTCCAGGGGTCAACGCCCCTGCGGCCCGGTCTGTGACCAGGCCTCATGTTGGATCAGAGCCTGATCAACCAGGCTGTTACTGCTGGCCGCACGCAGTCCAACGTACGAACCACAGCCTGGCTGGTCAGGCACCGACTTTAGGTGCCTGTCCAGTGCCTGCTTGAAGACAGCCAGGGGTCTATTGGTAATCCCCTTTATGTATGCTGGGAGGCAGTTGAACAGTCTTGGGCTCCTGAGACTTGTGTTATCTCTTAGCGTACTGATGGCGCCCCTGCTTTTCACTTGGGGGAAATATTCCACCGCCTGCCGAGTCTTTTGCTTTCGTATTAAGTGATTTCCGTGTGTAAATTTGGGACTAATCCTTCTAGGGTTTCCCAGTTGTATGTTATGATGTATGTATCTTTCTCTCCTGAGTTCCAAGGAGTGCAGGTCAAGGAACTTCAACATTTTCCAGTAATTGAGGTGCTTTATTCTACTTATACGTGCAGTGAATGTTCTCTATATTCTCCAGGTCAACAATTTCACCTGCCTTGAAAGGGGCCGTTAATGTACAGCAATATTCCAGCCCAGAGAGAACAAGTGTTATGAAGAACAATCTTTCATACATAGATTGAGAGCACTCAACTATTGCTATCTAAAAACACATGAAATGAGTGGCCATAATATAATTAGAAGTATAGGAATAGAAGAGAGGAATTAATAAAGGGTATGTGAATAAAATATACTAACATAGATGTCTGTACAAAACAAAGCTCACAGGGGATATAAATTGAGAGGGGAAAAAATCAGGGTTAGAAAGGAAATCTAGTGAGTATATTATGAATATATTGTGCAGGTAGTTCTGTAATGAATTATACACGTAGTTCTATCATGAATTATACACGTAGTTCTATCATGAATTATACACGTAGTTCTATCATGAATTATACACGTAGTTCTATCATGAATTATACACGTAGTTCTATCATGAATTATACACGTAGTTCTATCATGAATTATACACGTAGTTGTATAATGAATTATACACGTAGTTGTATCATGAATTATACACGTAGTTGTATCATGAATTATACACGTAGTTGTATCATGAATTATACACGTAGTTGTATCATGAATTATACACGTAGTTGTATCATGAATTATACACGTAGTTGTATCATGAATTATACACGTAGTTGTATCATGAATTATACACGTAGTTGTATTATGAATTATACACGTTGTTGTATCATGAATTATACACGTAGTTCTAGCATGAATTATACACGTAGTTCTATCATGAATTATACACGTAGCTCTATCATGAATTATACACGTAGTTCTATCATGAATTATACACGTAGTTCTATCATGAATTATACACGTAGTTCTATCATGAATTACACACGTAGTTCTATAATGAATTATACACGTAGTTTTATCATATCATGAATTATACACGTAGTTCTATCATGAATTATACACGTAGTTCTATCATGAATTATACACGTAGTTCTATCATGAATTATACACGAAGTTCTAATATGAATTATACACGTAGTTCTATCATGAATTATACACGTAGTTGTATCATGAATTATACACGTAGTTGTATCATGAATTATACACGTAGTTCTATCATTAATTATACACGTAGTTGTATCATTAATTATACACGTAGTTGTATCATGAATTATACACGTAGTTGTATCATGAATTATACACGTAGTTGTATCATGAATTATACACGTAGTTGTATCATGAATTATACACGTAGTTGTATCATGAATTATACACGTAGTTGTATCATGAATTATACACGTAGTTGTATCATGAATTATACACGTAGTTGTATCATGAATTATACACGTAGTTGTATCATGAATTATACACGTAGTTGTATCATGAATTATACACGTAGTTGTATCATGAATTATACACGTAGTTGTATCATGAATTATACACGTAGTTGTATCATGAATTATACACGTAGTTGTATCATGAATTATACACGTAGTTGTATCATGAATTATACACGTAGTTGTATCATGAATTATACACGTAGTTGTATCATGAATTATACACGTAGTTGTATCATGAATTATACACGTAGTTGTATCATGAATTATACACGTAGTTGTATCATGAATTATACACGTAGTTGTATCATGAATTATACACGTAGTTGTATCATGAATTATACACGTAGTTGTATCATGCATCATTATAGTGAGCGTGCCTGGCTTCATGCCCCGGCCTCCCAAATGTCTCTCTCCTTGTGATATTTGCACTGGTGTTGTCCTTGTACTCACCTAGTTGTACTCACCTAGTTGTGGTTGCAGGGGTCGATTCATAGCTCCTGGCCCCGCCTCTTCACTGGCCGCTACTGGGTCACTCTCCCTGCGCCATGAGCTTTATCATACCTCTTCTTGTGTTGCAACTGGTCTGAGTGTTTCCTTCACAAGTGAAAGGTCCCCCCGGCTTCACTTGCTCGTAATACTTTATTGAGACATGGTACAATGATACATGGTAGACAAGAAATATAGTTAGTAATGAGATGTACATGCCAAAAGCCCCTAATATGCTGTGCATTGCGGGCACATGAAGGGGAATCGCTCCTAATGGTTGGATTGTTAGAACAAAAGCAGCACAATACCGTGACACAAGCTTACGTCGACGTTTCGGTCCGATTTGGACCATTTACAAACACACACTATGCGCGGGTTATTTGTGTATGAACTGTTAGGTTTGAAGGCTATCGGATGAACGATGGTGTCATCCGGTACAGATAGTGAGACAGACACTGTGTTAGCAGTGAAACCTTCATGAAACCTTTAGGTTTCACTGTAAATATTGAAGTCTACGAGGATCATTAAGACCCTAAAAAGAAAGTTCAAGTAGAGGCCTGGTGAAGGAGTGGGCCGCGGGGGGCGGTGACCCCGGGAACCACCGCGGGGGGCGTTGACCCCGGGAACCACCTCCGGGTAAACAATAAGAGACTTTTGCAGCATTCGGGAATCTTTATTACGGAAACGTTTCGCCAGTCAGTGGCTTCTTGAGTCCAGTAAAGATTCCCAGACGCTGTAAAATGTCTCAGTCTTAAACTTGTCGGTTTTGTAAGCCATTTATATTATAACAAACCTCCAGGTACGTAGACTCCAGGTAGACTTCAGGTAGGTAGACTCCAGGTAAGCAGACTCCTGGTAAGGAGACTCCAGGTAGGTAGACTCCAGGTAAGTAGACTCCAGGTAGGTAGACTCCATGGAAGTAGACTCCAGGTAGGTAGACTCCAGGTAGACTTCAGGTAGGTAGACTCCAGGTAAGAAGACTCCAGGTAAGTAGACTCCAGGTAGGTAGACTTCAGGTAAGTAGACTCCTGGTAAGTAGACTCCAGGTAGGTAGACTCCAGGTAAGTAGACTCCAGGTAGGTAGACTCCAGGTAAGTAGACTCCAGGTAAGTAGACTCCAGGTAGACTTCAGGTAGGTAGACTCCAGGTAAGTAGACTCCAGGTAGGTAGACTCCAGGTAAGTAGACTCCAGGTAGGTAGACTCCAGGTAAGTAGACTCCAGGTAAGTAGACTCCAGGTAGGTAGACTCCAGGTAAGTAGACTCCAGGTAAGTAGACTCCAGGTAGGTAGACTCCAGGTAAGTAGACTCCAGGTAGGTAGACCCCAGGTAAGTAGACTCCAGGTAGGTAGACTCCAGGTAAGTAGACTCCAGGTAGGTAGACTCCAGGTAAGTAGACTCCAGGTAGGTAGACTCCAGGTAAGTAGACTCCAGGTAGGTAGACTCCAGGTAAGTAGACTCCAGGTAAGTAGACTCCAGGTAGGTAGACTCCAGGTAAGTAGACTCCAGGTAGGTAGACTCCAGGTAAGTAGACTCCAGGTAGGTAGACTCCAGGTAAGTAGACTCCAGGTAAGTAGACTCCAGGTAGGTAGACTCCAGGTAAGTAGACTCCAGGTAAGTAGACTCCAGGTAGGTAGACCCCAGGTAAGTAGACTCCACGTAGGTAGACTCCAGGTAGGTAGACTCCAGGTAAGTAGACTCCAGGTAGGTAGACTCCAGGTAGGTAGACTCCAGGTAGGTAGACTCCAGGTAAGTAGACTCCAGGTAGGTAGACTCCAGGTACGTAGACTCCAGGTAGACTCCAGGAAGGTAGACTCCAGGTACGTAGACTCCAGGTAGACTCCAGGAAGGTAGACTCCAGGTAAGTAGACTCCAGGTAGACTCTTCATGTATATATACTGAGAAATTTTTAAACTAGAAGCGACTCTCTCTAGATTTTTGTATATACTGTGTACGAATACAAATGCAAACTTTATTTCTTTGTATAGTATACAATGTGAGGTTTACATGTTATAAAATATTTTAAGCACAAAGAAAGTCACTTGCAAGCCTGAGCATTACGGGCAAGAGCAGTATTGCAACCAAGCACTAAATACATCACAACCACACGGGAGGACGAGCATAATGACTAGATGGGGACACCTTTCTTCCTTACATTTTGTTTGGTCTACATCTGGTGGTGGTGATTTAACCTGCCGAAGATACTTGTAACCCAGCCGGAGCCGGGCGGTAGTGACCTCCAAGAGTCACCATTGACATGTGGCTCCTCCTGCATGATAGAATGATGATAGATGGACTCTTGTCACACCTTGAGTCATTATATACTGGAGTGTGATAAAAAAATAATGAAGTCAGAGACAACTCACTCAGAAATGTTCAAGATATGTCAAAGTATTTTATCCACATTGGCATATTACAAACCATTCTGGAAAAATACCCTGACTTTGCTCCCTGTAAATAAAGCATTACCACGTGTGTGTGTGTACTCACCTAATTGTGGTTGCAGGGGTCGAGACTCAGCTCCTGGCCCCGCCTCTTCACTGTCCGCTACTGGGTCTCTGCTCTCCCTGCTCCACGAACTTTATCATACCTCGTCTTAAAACTATGTATGGTTCCTGCCTCCACTACATCACTTGCCAGACTATTCCACTTCCTGACAACTCTATGACTGAAGAAATACTTCCAAACATCCCTTTGACTCATAGGAGTCTTCAACTTCCAATTGTGACCCCTTGATTCTGTGTCCCATCTCTGGAGCATGCTGTCTATATCCACCTTATCTATTCCTCACAGTATTTTGTATGTTGTTATCATGTCTCTTCTAACCCTCCTATCCTCCAGTGTCGTCAGGCCGATTTCCCTTAACCTTTCTTCGTAGGACATTCCCCTTAGCTCTGGAACTAGCCTTGTTGCAAACCTTTGCACTTTCTCTAATTTCTTTACATGCTTGACCAGGTGTGGGTTCCAAACTGGTGCTGCATACTCCAGTATGGGCCTGACGTACACGATGTACAGAGTCTTGAACGATTCCTTACTGAGGTATCGGAACGCTATTCTCAGGTTTTTCAGGCGCCCATATACTGCAGCATTTATCTGGTTGATGTGTGCTTCCAGAGACGTGCTCGGTATTATACTTATCTTGTGGGGTTCGAGAGATAAATAGGTTGTCAAAGGACACTCTCTGTAGGATGGTTACTGTATATTTACGAGTCTGTGAGAGGAGGAGTACCCGGCACGTCTGTCCAGCTTTATGTCGGCCTAGAAGTGAGGGGAAAGCCTCTGACGTAGTAGCCACAAGGAGCGGGAGCTCTGATGTCACAGTAACAAGGGAGCATACATGTAACATCTGGGGTTGCTATACTGCAATACACTACACAAGTGTATACATATTTACTGACACGACATACTCACCCCAAGATCTTTCTCCTTGAGTGAGGTTTGCAGTCTTTGGCCACCTAGCCTATACTCTGTCTGCGGTCTTCTTTGCCCTTTCCCGATCTTCATGACTTTGCATTTGGAGGGGTTAAATTCAAGGAGCCAGTTGCTGGACCACGCGTCCAGCCCGTCCAGGTCTCTTTGTAGTCCTGCCTGATCCTCATCTGATTTAATTCTCCTCATTAACTTCACATCATCTGCGAACAGGGACACTTCTGAGTCTATCCCGTCCGTCATGTCATTCACATATACCAAGAATAGCACTGGTCCTAGGACTGACCCCTGTGGGACCCCGCTAGTCACAGGCGCCCATTGTGATACCTCATCACGTACCATGACTCGTTGTTGCCTCCCTGTCAGGTATTCTCTGATCCATTGCAGTACCCTTCCATTAGGACCCCGGTGGCCTGGTGGCTAAAGCTCTCGCTTCACACACGGAGGGCCCGGGTTCGATTCCCGGCGGGGTGGAAACATTTTGACACGTTTCCTTACACCTGTTGTCCTGTTCACCTAGCAGCAGATAGATTTCTGGGTGTTAGTCTACTGGTGTGGGTCGCATCCTGGGGAACAAGATTGAGGACCCCAATGGAAATAAGACAGACAGTCCTCGATGATCCACCGACTTTCTTGGGTTATCCTGGGTAGCTAACCCTCCGGGGTTAAAAATCTTATCTTATCTTATCTTCTGCACTAACCTCTTGTGAGGAACTGTGTCGAAGGCCTTCTTGCAGTCCAAGAAAATTAAATCAACCCACCCCTCTCTCTCTCTCTCGAGCGCGCGCGTACTCACCTATTTGTACTCACCTATTTGTGGTTGCAGGGGTCGAGTCATAGCTCCTGGCCCCGCCTCTTCACTGATTGCTACTAGGTCCTCTCTCTCCCTGCTCCATGAGCTTTATCAAACCTAGTCTTAAAACTATGTATGGTTCCTGCCTCCACTATGTCGCTTTCTAAGCTATTCCACTTCCTGACAACTCTATGACTGAAGAAATACTTCCTAACATCCCTTTGACTCATAGGAGTCTTCAACTTCCAATTGTGACCCCTTGTTTCTGTGTCCCCTCTCTGGAACATCTTGTCTCTGTCCACCTTATCTATTCCTCGCAGTATTTTATATGTCGTTATCATGTCTCCCTAACCCTCCTGTCCTCTAGTGTCATCAGGCCGATTTCCTTAACCTTTCTTCGTAGGACAATCCCCTTAGCTCTGGGACTAGTCTTGTTGCAAACCTTTGCACTTTCTCTAATTTCTTGACGTGCTTGACCAGGTGTGGGTTCCAAACTGGTGCTGCATACTCCAGTATGGGCCTGACGTATATGGTATACAGAGTCTTGAATGATTCCTTAGTGAGGTATTGGAACGCTATTCTTAGGTTTGCCAGCCGCCCGTATGCTGCAGCAGTTATCTGATTGATGTGTGCCTCAGGAGATGTGCTCGGTATTATACTCACCCCAAGATCTTTTTCTTTGAGTGAGGTTTGCAGTCTTTGGCCACCTAGACTATATTCTGTCTGCGGTCTTCTTTGCCCTTCCCCGATATTCATGACTTTACATTTGGCAGGGTTAAATTCAAGGAGCCAGTTACTGGACCAGGCTTGCAGCCTGTCCAGGTCTCTTTGTAGTCCTGCCTGATCCTCGACTGATGTGATTCTTCTCATTAACTTCACATCATCTGCAAACAGGGACACTTCTGAGTCTATCCCTTCCGTTATGTCATTCACATATACCAAAAACAGTACAGGTCCTAGGACTGACCCTTGTGGAACTCCACTCGTCACAGGTGCCCACTCTGACATCTCGTCACGTACCATGACTCGTTGTTGCCTCCTGTCAGATATTCTCTGATCCATTGCCGTGCTTTTCCTGTTACGTGTGCCTGATCCTCTAGCTTTTGCATTAACCTCTTGTGAGGAACTGTGTCGAACGCCTTCTTGCAGTCCAAAAATGCAGTCTATCCACCCTCTCTCGTGTCTTACTTCTGTTACCTTGTCATAAAACTCCAGTAGGTTTGTGACACAGGATTTTCCTTCCCTGAAACCGTGCTGGTTGTCGTTTATAAGCTTGTGTCTTTCTAGGTGCTCCACCACTCTCCTCCTGATGATCTTCTCCATGACTTTGCATACTATACACGTCAGTGACACAGGTCTGTAGTTTAATGCCTCGTGTCTGTCTCCTTTCTTAAAAATTGGGACTACATTTGCCATCTTCCACGCCTCAGGTAGTTGCCCAGTTTCAATGGATGTGTTGAAGATTTGTGTTAGTGGCACACACAACATCTCTGCTCCCTCTCTAAGGACCCACGGAGAAATGTTGTCCGGTCCCACCGCTTTTGAGGTATCGAGTTCACATAGCAGCTTCTTCACCTCCTCCTCGGTTGTGTGTATTTCATCCAGCACTTGTTGGTATACCTCCCTATTCTGAATTCCTGGAGTCCTTCCTGTCTCCTGTGTAAATACTTCTTTAAATCTCATGTTGAGCTCCTCACATACCTTGTGTGTGTGTGTGTGTGTGTGTGTGTGTGTGTGTGTGTGTGTGTGTGTGTGTTTGCATAAAGAGGTACGCGAAATTTAATTAAATGACCTTTAATGTAACAGCAGTATCAAGAATTTCTGAAAACATTTTCATGTCCTTCTTATTCCCACAATAAACACTTACATTTATCTCCTGGGAATCTCGCTCAGAAAATGCAGTGTTTCGTTTTTATAATAAAAGTGTAACTGCACCGTTATTGTTGAATTGTTAGTAATATTTTAACAAAACAGAATATTTCTTACCCCAATGAGTAGGCTTTTTCTGAAGTTAAGAGTAAGATTCCTGATATAAAAATGCACATTAAACAAGTGTCTCGGATTATTCCGGATGGACAGAGGCATCATTAATCCAGGTTAGAAGACCACAAGCTGTTACTGATCAAACCACCATTGAGTTCTTTATGGACGTCTCATCAACGTTTGATGAAGGATTCTTGCGTGAGTGTATTGGTCATACAAGACTCGCACACACAGACGCTTGGCACTCCTCTCTCTCTCTCTCTCTCTCTGCAACTTTTCAGGTTCCGTTGATGGTCAGTCATCTTTTGATTGTACCAGACATGGGACATATAGTGCCAAAATCAGGTGTTGTGATAAAAGACACATACATATATACGTAATAGATATCCCTGCAATTTACTCTTAGTGCTCACATTGTCTTACCAGATATACTTTTTTTTTATCCTATTTTTCTTCTTAAGATATGTATTACCTATTGCAAAACTTATTTCTCAACACAATTCTCACTCCAGATTTTTCCACTAGACCAGTGTAATATTGGCTTAACATCCATTTTTTTTTCTCTCTCTCAGTAATAGACACTAATAACCCACGCCTGACAACCTACTTTTATTCTAAAAAAATATTAAGAGTAAAGAGTCACAGTACCGTGGCTGGAACAATACACTAAACACACTCGCTTAAATCAGCCTTATAACGACGTGACGCTCCCTTCCCGACCATTATCAAACGTTCATTATTTTTCAATTTAAACATTACTCTCTTTTCTATCCACATACGTTCATTTAATATAACGCAACTCCTTAAAATCTCGTTCTTTCAGATACAGAAGTGGAAAAAATAAAAAAATCAATTACTTCAGGACATATTTAATGGAAATGTTTTAGTCCTGGGACCTTGGTCACCTCTAAAGCGTAAGAAAGTATTATATTATATAATCGGGAAAACTCCTAGATAAAAGGGAAGACTGGTGGCTTTTCACCTGGCCACCGTGTCCGATAGTGGGCAGAGCGATACCTGATTAATGATCACGTGTCCCAGCCTGACAGCAATACTATTACTTCTGCTCTTTTCAGGCAGGATCCCTTGGCGTGATAAAAGGGCTCTTGATACAGTGAATTAGATGCCTTCTTGGATCGAATTTAAAGGCTTCCCCTCTCCTTTCCCTCCTCTCTCTTCGGTCTCTATTAGGGATATTTACCCCTTGTGAAATTCAGTGGTGGTTCTGTTGTGATGTGGGAATCGATTGTCTGGGGATGTGCTGGTCGGCCTTCCAGTGTCCCTGGAGGAAAGCCTCGCGTGTCCTCGGATAACCGAAGTATTCCTGGAGTCTGCCATCGATCCAGTGATGGAGGCCAAAGGGCTACGACTCCTGGTGTTTCCGATTGTCCACCTCATACTGGCCGATCCCAGTTCTGTCAGTAGTGAAGGTGCCATCCTCGTGTGTTGGGAATCCTGGTGCTGTGAATCCTGGTGTGCTGAGAATCCTGGTGTGTTGTGAATCCTGGTGTGCTGAGTTGTTTCCATGGAGCATCAATACTGCCAATGGAAATAAGTCACTCTGTCTGACTTTTTGGGTTATCCTAGGTTCTCTACACATATGCTGCTATATATGATAATCTATGTAACTGTATTTGTGTATACCTGAATAAACTTACTTGCCCCCCACCAAAGGTGATCATGGGTCATGAGTATAAACTTCTTTATTTGTTTTTCCTCGGAGCTGTCTCTCTTTCCCCAACCTCTTTAGGAAAAAAATTATCATGAATAACAATATTGACACTTTTTCACCTCCCGGGCACACGATTTCTGCGACACCCTTTTCTGATCGGGGGACACCCACAGACCTCCCTCAGAACCCGGAATTGTTTCCGAGCATCCAGATACCAGTGTTCTATCTGTCTCTTCCGGTACTATCGAACCCTGGCTGACCCTGACTTTAGCACACTGAGTACTAAAGAGAAGAAAGGCTCCAAGCTCCTGCCAAATACCCACGACAAATAACGATATGGACGTGACACATGCATCCCAACTGTACCCTAGGAAAGTTGCCATTTTGAAATTTCTTCTACACATAATAGTGGACACGATTTTTTCCCATGCAACCGAGAAGCCCAGAGGCAAGACTGACCGACCTCTTCACCCATGCTGGCCAAGATATCTATTTGCATTCTTTACATAACGGGACACTTGCTACTAGAGTTAATCTGATATATATTCACTCCATTGGAACGACCAAAGTGACAGCTCACAGAAAAACCCTTTTTTTCTTGTTAGGGAACAGTGGTCATCCCTCAAGCCATTGTTCACTAAGATTTCGTAGACTGCCGATATATATATATATATATATATATATATATATATATATATATATATATATATATATATATATATATATATATATATATATATATGTATTATATATATATATATATATATATATAGGATGGGGTCCACCTCTGGTGCAAATTGTGGGAAGAATATTTGGATTTCTTCCTGAAGCCATTTGAATATTCCACTTCCCCTACCACCCCATCTTTTTTTTTTTTTAACCAATAGGTATATTTTATTACATAATATGGTACAAAAGATTTAAGAGACACATTGTTGATATAAAGATGGCACATACAGTACACGAGGTGTGAGAGATACATGTCTAGTACATACTGTTACATGTTTGTCATTGATTATAATGCGAAAATCTCATCCAGCTCCTCAGAGCTAGGGCGCGTGCCAAGAATACAGCATGCATTACCCCTCTGAAACAGCAGCGCTGAGTCGCTGGAACAGAAAACTAGCTGCCCTGGGATCCCTAGTTATCCTGTTGTCTTTTGCCCAGCTCCTTGAGGAACTTAGATGCACTCTTTCTCCATGAGCCAAGGGCTTCCGAGCCTATGGGAACAAACATATAATGATGGGCAAGTTCTCCATATTTTCTCGACTTTTGGGACTCCCTGAAGGTGGCAGCTGCCCCTCCTTCCTCCCTGGTGTATTGGAGATATGTATCATCCAAGGTAGATGCACATCTGTAGTCCCACACCACCTGCTTGCCGTCTGTCCAGGCTTGAAGGGTGATACCATCTGGACGCTTTTGGCTGCCATCAAATCTGCATAGTTGGGGTGGCTCCCTTACTGCTGGGCATCCGGCTGTTGTGAGGCTCCTCTTGATAATGTTATTAACCTCTTCATGTCTTGCAATCTTTCCCTCGGATTTACGACACACAAGACCATGGTACCCGAATCGGTGTGCTGCTTCACTGCCACAAATACACCTGTGTTCGGCGAGAATAGGGGCGGCAAGTCGAAGGGCAACACAAATGCGGATGGTCTGTGGGTTGAGGCGTGTGCCAAGGCTGGAGTTGGGAACAGCCAAAAGAAAGTCCCCTGAATGATGAGCTCTCACTGCAAGGAGGCGGGCTCTATCCTTCCCTGACACACTCTGAAGCATTGCTGAGGCTATATTCTCTACTATTGGGCTATCCCAGTGCGACTGTTTGTAGTTGTTGGGGGAAGCAGGCCTGGTTTCAGAGCCTGTTAGATTATCCCTGATCCTGGCTCCATCAACGAACTTTTGGTCATGGATTCCAATCGTGTCCCTAAGATGTTCAGGAAGAATTGCTGCTACAAGCCCTCTGGATGCAATACATGAAGACAGGAAAGCAGGTAGAGTAATCTGAGATGACTTGCGGACACCTATGCCTCCTAGTCCCACTGCCCATCTTCTAGAGTAAGATTAAGTACTTTAGTAAAGATCTGCCTCAGGATACTGTCATATTCGTGCAGTATAGGGTTATCATATGAAGGAGCACATCTTAGGAAATATGTCAACCTGGGCAGACTCGAGCATTTTGTAAGAAGGTACAAGGCATCATGGGTGTCAAGATTGCCTATTCGTTGTTCCATTCTCCTCAATTCTTCCAGTTTCTTCCTGAGAATTGTGTCAATGGCATCGCTTCCCAGAGGTGCTCCAAGCAAGACACTATTAGTAGGGGCAATGACTGTTGCTCCTGGTAGTTTTGATATCACTGCATCTATCACTTGTTGATTGACTGAGATGATTTCACATTTGGATGGATTCAGGCTGAGACCCATTTCCTGTCCCCGTGTCATCACCTGTGTAATATCATTTAGGAGGGACTCATTTGTACCTGCTAGTGTGCCATCATCCAGGAACCAGATGTTTAGCTCACTGGTCAGTCTGACTGTGATTTCCCTAACTGCTATACAGAAGAGAAATGGTGCGAGAGGGTCCCCTTGCTGGACACCCTATATATATATATATATATATATATATATATATATATATATATATATATATATATATATATATATATATATATATATATAAATGTGAATATAAAATATATAGGGAGGTACCACCTCTAGAACTTGCTGGACCTCATCCTCAGAAAGACAATAGACGTCCTCAGGGAAAACTTGAGTTCTCCGACTGTTTGAATATTCTTCTCCTACCACTCCCTATATATATTATATAAGTGCTTTATTAATAAACAGAATACATTGACAGAAAACACAAACATGAACATGAATACATTTGTACAATATATCAAAGATTATGAATCTCTTCCAGCTCCTCCGAAGTCAGACGCGAGCCCAGTATGCAGCATGCATTTCCCCTCTGGATGGCCACGATGAGGTGCTGGAACGCTGGAACATGAAAGTGGCTGCCCTTGGGTCCCTGGTGGTGTCGATGAGTCTGGAACCCAGTTCTTTAATGAAACGTGTTGCATTTTTTCCCAATGATCCCAAGGTCTCTGATCACACTGGGACAAATTGATACTGTTGGCTTATGTCCCTGTACTTGCCGATCTTGTACTCCTCCCAGTGGTCAGCAGCTCCTCCCTGACGCCCGACACTGTGATGGATATAGGTGTCAGCCAGTGTCGACACACAGGTATAGTCCCACACCTGGTCAAGCACGTCAAGAAACTAAAGAAAGTGCAAAGGTTTGCAACAATTCTAGTCCCACAGCTAAGGGGATTGTCCTACGAAGAAAGGTTAAGGGAAATCGGCCTGACGACACTATTGGACAGGAGGGTTAGGGAAGACATGATAACGACATATAAAATACTGAGAGGAATATATAAGGTGGACAGAGACAAGATGTTCCAGAGAGGGAACACAGAAACAATGGGACACAATTGGAAGTTGAAGACTCCTATGAGTCAAAGGGATGATAAAGCTCGTGAAGCGTTCAGTGAAGAGGAGGGGCCAGGAGCTGAGTCTCGACCCCTGCAACCACAAATAGGTGAGTACACACATAATACACACACACACACACACTTAGGTGAGTACACACACACACACACACACACACAACTCAGGGGTCTGTCCTATGAAGAAAGGTTGAGGGAAATAGGACTAACAACACTGGAGGAAAGAAGGGTCAGATGAGACATGATAACGACATACAAAATACTGCGGGGAATCGACAAGGTAGACAGTGACAGGATGTTCCAGAGAGGGAACACAGAAACAAGGGGACACAACTGGAAGCTGAAGACTCAGATGAGTCAAAGGGATGTTAGGAAGCATTTATTCAGCCATAGAGTAGTTAGGAAGTGGAATAGTCTAGAGAAAGATATAGTGGAGGCAGGAACCATACATAGTTTTAAGACGAGGTATGATAAAGCTCATGGAGCAGGGAGAGCAGAGACCCAGTAGCGGACAGCGAAGAGGCGGGGCCAGGAGCTGAGTCTCGACCCCTGCAACCACAATTAGGTGAGTACAATTAGGTGAGTACACACACACACACACACACACACACATGAAAGTGGCTGCCCTTGGGTCCCTGGTGGTGTCGATGAGTCTGGAACACCACAGTAACAAAGAATGAGAGCACAGTAACAAAACACGAGAGGGCAGACAAAGCAGCAGACACACTAAACGCGGAGACTCCATCAACACACTGCAACGGACAGGGACTTTTGAGCAGGCCGGACACACAAAGGAACACGGGGGATACAACCATGACAGCACCGGGAGAGGCTAATGCACCTCTGATGAGGCAATGGGAGACACAGTGGGAGGAGGAAAGGGAGAGGTCGATCTTTATCTATGGCCTGAAGGAAGTCAAGGGGACACCCATGACAGAAGAAAACAGGAGGAGAAAGAAAGGATCGAAGGTATCATGCTAG
>WNWK01025488.1:0-28491 GCA_009830355.1 Cherax destructor | reverse complement strand
GGGAATATTTTGAGGAACTTTTAAATGTCGATGAAAAAGGAGGCGGTAATTTCATGTACTGGCCAGGGAGGTACAACATCGTTTAGGAGTGAAGAAGAGCAGGATGTGAGTGTGGGGGAGGTGCATGAGGCATTATGTAGAATGAAAGGGGGTAAAGCAGCTGGAACTGACGGGATCATGACAGAAATGTTAAAAGCAGGGGGGGATATAGTGCTGGAGTGGTTGGTATTTTTGTTTAATAAATGTATGAAATAGGGGAAGGTACCTAGGGATTGGCAGAGAGCATGTATAGTTCCTTTATAGTATAAAGGGAAGGGGATAAAAGAGTGTAAAAATTATAGGGGAATAAGTTTACTGAGTATACCTGGTAAAGTGTATGGCAGGGTTATTATTGAAAGAATTAGAGGCAAGACAGAGAGTAGGAATCTGCGCATGGGGCTCTACATCAATAACTCATCTCAGACCACTAATAACACAACAAAAGGCAGCAGTTAGAATGATAACAAATTCACACTCCAGACAACATACTCCACCAATATTCAAAAACCTAAACTTACTCACCATACAAGACATCCATACTTTTACTGTGCCTATTACATACATAGAACACTCTATGGAAATATTAACCCACCACTCAAACTTCTCCTTACCAATTTTAACAGGACACATGACCATAACACTAGACACAGATCACTCCTTGATGTTCCCCGTGTCCATCTAACACTATGTAAAAACTCAATGCATATAAAAGGCACGAAAATTTGGAATTCATTACCTGTCATTGCCAAAGAAACCCTGCCTGTACCCTAATTCAAAACGATGCTAAAAAACTACCTTCTCACCCAAAGCTAAATGCTCAATATCAAACATTCCCAACAAAGTAGAATAATCCCTTAATGTAAAAACCTGACTAATCACTTAAATGTAAAAACCTGTTATGAATAATACATACTAAGCTAACTATTTCCATAACATTTACATTATAATGACCACGTAAACTGTATTGCAATGCAACTAATTGTTTTAAATTGTTATCTCATTCAATTAGTTGCCTTGCTACAATTAATTGATATGTTCAACTTATATTCAAACTTTATAACTTAGATGCGCAATTATACTTATTTTATAAATTATCAACCATAACTTTTTACCATGTAGTCTAGAATTAAGTAGACCTAAGAATGCCCGCAATGCACAGCATATTAGGGGCTTTTGGCATGTACATCTCATTACTAACTATATTTCTTGTCTACCATGTATCATTGTAACATGTCTCAATAAAGTATTATTATTATTATTATTATTATTAGGATTGCAGATGAGCAAGGTGGCTTTAGAGTGGGTAGGGGATGTGTAGATCAAGTGTTTACAGTGAAGCATATATGTGAACAGTATTTAGATAAAGGTAGAGAAGTTTTCATTGCATTTATGGATTTAGAAAAGGCATATGACAGAGTGGATAGGGGAGCAATGTGGCAAATGTTGCAAGTGTATGGAATAGGTAGTAAGTTACTGAAGGCTGTAAAGAGTTTTTATGAGGATAGTGAGGCTCAGGTTAGGGTGTGTAGGAGAGAGGGAGATTACTTCCCGGTAAAAGTAGGTCTTAGACAGGGATGTGTAATGTCACCATGGTTGTTTAATATATTTATAGATGTGGTTATAAAAGAAGTAAATGCTGGGGTGTTGGGGAGAGGGGTGGGATTAAATTATGGGGAATTAAATGCAAAATGGGAGTTGACACAGTTACTTTTTGCTGATGATACTGTGCTTATGGGAGATTCTAAAGAAAAGTTGCAAAGGTTAGTGGACGAGTTTGGGAGAGTGTGTAAAGGTAGAAAGTTGAAAGTGAACATAGATAAGAGTAAGGTGATTAGGGTATCAAATGATTTAAATAAAGAAAAATTGGATATCACATTGGAGAGAGGGATTATGGAAGAAGTAAATGTTTTCAGATATTTGGGAGTTGATGTGTCAGCGGATGGGTTTATGAAGGATGAGGTTAACCATAGAATTGATGAAGGAAAAAAGGTGAGTGGTGCGTTGAGGTGTCTGTGGAGACAAAAAACGTTATCCATGGAGGCAAAGAAGGGAATGTACGAAAGTATAGTGGTACCAACACTCTTATATGGGTGTGAAGCATGGATTGCAAATGCTGCAGCGAGGAAGAGGCTGGAGGCAGTGGAGATGTCCTGTCTAAGGGCAATGTGTGGTGTAAATATTATGCAGAAAATTCGGAATGTGGAAATTAGGAGAAGGTGTGGAGTTACTAAAAGTATTTGTCAGAGGGCTGAAGAGGGGTTGTTGAGGTTGTTTGGTCATTTAGAGAGAATGGATCAAAGTAGAATGACTTGGAGAGCGTATAAATCTGCAGGGGAAGGAAGGCGGGTTAGGGGTCGTCCTAGAAAAGGTTGGAGGGAGGGGGTAAAGGAGGTTTTGTAGGCGAGGGGCTTGGACTTCCAGCAAGCATGTGTTAGCATGTTAGATAGGAGTGAATGGAGACGAATGGTTTTTGGGACATGACAATCTGTTGGAGTGTGAGCAGGGTAACATTTTGTGAAGGGATTCAGGGAAACCAGTTAATTGATTTAGTTGGACTTGAGTCCTGGAAATGGGAAGTACAATGCCTACACTTTAAAGGAGGGGTCTGGGATAGTGACAGCTGGGAGGGACTATTCTCAGCTGTCATATCTGAGGGCCTCTGCAAAGACAGTGATTATGTATGAGTGTGGTGAAAGTGTTGAATGATGATGAAAGTATTTTCTTTTTGGGGATTTTCTTTCTTTGCGTTGAGGTATCTGTGGAGACAAAAAACATTATCCATGGAGGCAAAGAAGGGAATATACATAATAATAATAATAATAATAATAATAATAATAATAATAATAATAATAATAATAATAATAATATTTTATTTCGATGCATGTTACAAGTGTACGTACATTGTTATTGGTAGTTACAATTATAAAACTGTAATAAGAACATAAGAAAGGAGGAACACTGCAGCAGACCTGTTGGCCCATACTAGGCAGGTCCTTCACAATCCGTCCCACTAACAGAACACTTGCTCAACCCAATTTTCAATGCTACCCAAGAAACAAGCTTTGACAATTCCATTCACTCACTTGCGAGTCCCACTCAAATCCAACCTCTCTCACTCATGAATCCATCCAACCCAAATTTGAAACTACCCACTAGCAAACATATTTGTCAAACCCATTTCCTCTCCACAGTAATATAAATATAAACACTAGTGATTGAATGAATTACAGAAAATTCTACTTCTCAAGTGTTTCTTATGATTTAAATAATATGTATGTTATTGAGTACAAGGAATATATATAACTCCACAAGAACATAATATGAACAAAAAATATCTTAATGTGAACAAAGGAACTAATTATAAACAAAACTCCTAAATCATAATTCACTAAACATAAATATTTTCTTCTGCTTTAAATAATATTGGACTCACACACAAACACGGTTGTGTCTTTTGTTTTTACCATTAGTGACACATTTCACCTTAGCCTTGTTCGCAGACTTTTTATTTAGCTCTGCCTTCTTAGGGTCAGTTATTTTGTATATGCCTTTTTGGTTACATGCACCTCGGAGGGCAGTTAACCTATAAGCTAGTTCAGTGTCGTCAAGTGTCTCTATCTCGTTAGTTTTCTTCTTTTTGCTCTTCTTTTGCTCGCCTTTTGATCCTGTCTGGTCCTGGTCAGTTTTCTCCGAGACATTTTTTCTGTGACGTCTGTTACGTTTGCTTGTTTTTGTCTTTCCTACCATATCCATCTTCAATGTATCACTGGTTCCTCTCCTCCAGAGTTTGACTGGTGCGATCAGTCCCATGGCACTCATTGTAATTGAGATGAGCACACACAACACAGTCATTGTGAAGGGAGTAGAGGAACACTCATGGCAGCGTGATGTAACCTCAAGAAGAAGTGTTTTAAGGTTTTGGATTTCCCTATAACATTCACAAGTGGTGATGACGCGACCAATGACGGGCAGCCACCGTGGATCAAACTGGAGGTCGACGTCGGTGATTGTCTCTTGTACTGGAGTGTCACTCACATATTGCCACACATCAACTACAGTTGAGATAGAGAACCAAGAGAACATTGGCTGGCAAGCATCGGTAGCTTGGTCAACCTCTCTTCTGAGGTCGTTTCTCTCCTTTTCTAAATCATGAACCCATGGATCGAAGAACTGATAATAACAACCCAATGTTTCCAGAATGATTCCCACTGCCAGCATCCACAAACAGCAAATTTTCAGTGCCATCTTGTAAGACATTTTGATGAGTCTCAAGCTTACGAATAGTGAAGTAGTGAAAATCTCGAAACTGACTGGTGGACATTTACACCTGCCTTGGTCATTTAGTATTTACAGGTCCCAGCAATGTTTTGGATACGTGGGAGTATATAATAATAATAATAATAATAATAATAATAATGATAATAATAATAATAATAATAATAATAATAAGAATAATGAAAATAATAATAATAATAATAATAATAATACTTTATTTAGACATGGTACAATGATACATAGTTGGGTAGACATGATACATAGGTATTAATGAGATGTACATGCCAAAAGCCCCTAATATGCTGTGCATTGCGGGCATTCTTAGGACTATTTATTTGTAGACTACATGGTAAAAAATTATGGTTGATAATTTATAAAATAAGTATAATTGTGTATCTAAGTTATAAAGTTTGAATATAAGTTGAACATAATAATAATAATAATAATAATAATAATAATAATATTTTTATTTCTATGCATGTTACAAGTGTACAATGTTATTGGTAGTTACAATTATAAAACTGTAATGCAAGGAGAGCCACTGGCATGCCATGGCATTAGGGGCAGTTTATTCTAGAGACTTATTCACTAAGTACTTAATGCTAAAGAAATTGATTGAGTTTATTCTAGTTCTGTATTATTTAAATTATAATATGGTTATACATACTATTAAAAGACAATACAAGAGAAATTGGTTGAGTTTAATCTAGTTGTATAATTTATTTCAAGTTACAGTATGTTGATGCTATACTAGTATAATAACAATACTAGAATTTTTTTTAGAGTTTCTTCTAGATATGTATATATTTTATTTCAAATTAAGAAAATGATGATACTATAAGATTTTAAATGACAATATGATGATATGAAATTGCAACAAGTGTTAAGGAGGATGAACATATCAAATTGAGATCATCTTAAGTAAAATAATATTGGGTTTGAAAGTTTGTTACAGTATGAGTATTTAGTATAGGGTGAGTAGGTGATTTTTGAGAAGAGTCTTGAATTGATTTTCCGACAAGGTTAACTTGATATTTACTGGTAATGAATTCCAGATTCTGGGGCCCTTTATGTGCATAGAATTTTTACATTGGTTAGTATGGACTCGGGGTATGTCAAATAGTGATCTGTGTCTTGTGTCATGTTCGTGGGACCTATTAAAGTTGTTGAGGAGAATTCTGAGTGCAGGGTTGATATTAGCATGTAGAGTTTTATGTATGTAGAAGGCACATGAATAGGTATGAATATTTTTTATGGTGAGTAGTTTTAAGGTTCTGAATATAGGTGGAGTATGCTGTCTAGAGTGGGAATTTGTTATCATCCTGACTGCAGCCTTTTGCTGGGTTATGAGTGGTCTGAGGTGATTTAATGTTGTTGAGCCCCATGCACAGATTCCATAGGTGAGATAAGGGTAGATAAGAGAATGATATAGTGCAATGAGAGCTGGTTGAGGCACATAATAGCGTATCTTAGATAATATACCTACTGTCCTTGAGATTTTCTTGGAAATTTGTTGTATGTGTGTTTGGAATTTAAGACTACTGTCAAGGTGGATTCCTAGGAATTTTCCCTCTGTGAGCCTTGTGATGGGTGAACCATTTAGCGTTATGTTAAGTGGAACATTTGCAGCTTTGTTTCCAAACTGAATGTAGTAGGTCTTGTCCGTATTGAGAGTAAGCTTATTTGTCATCATCCATGTTGATATTTTCTGTAATTCGGCATTAACTGTGTTGGCTAGTACGACTGGATTTGGGTGAGAGAAGACATATGTTGTGTCATCTGCAAACAAAATAGGTTTGAGTAGTTGTGATGCATTCGGTAGGTCATTTATGTACGTAAATGAGGAATAGGAGTGGCCCCAGGACACTACCTTGAGGGACACCGACTGTAATTTGTTGTGTGGAAGAGTTCTCTCCATTTGTGTACACGTACTGACTTTTGTTGCTAAGGTACGACTTTAGGTAGTTGAGGGGGTGCCCCCTAATACCATAGTGCGCTAATTTTGTGAGCAATAAATCATGGTCGACTGTATCAAATGCTATGCGTAGGTCTATGAAGATTCCCAGCGGAACTTCTTTCTTCTCAAGTGCGGTGTATATTAACTCTAACATGTGTGTTATAGCATCGTTTGTGCTCTTGTTGGTCCTGAATCCAAAGTGACAGGGGTTTAGTACATTGTGTGAGACGAGGTAGGAATAGATCTGTTTATGAATTAATTTTTCGAAGATTTTAGAAAGCAGTGGTAAATTTGAGATTGGTCTATAATTGTTCAAGTCAGTTTGGTCACCTCCTTTGTGGATCGGGGTGACCCTAGCTATTTTGAGAATTGATGGGAAGGTTGAAGATTCAATGGATTTATTGAATAATGCTGCTATAATTGGTGACAGTACATGTGTAGCTTTTTTGTACATAAAGGGTGGTAAGCTGTTTATGTCTCCTGCTTTGTTTTCAAGGGTGTTGATTATGAGCGAGACTTCAATTGAGTTGGTAGGAGCTAGGAATAGTGTATCTGGGTAGGTGTTGGTGAGGTAGTCTGTTGGACGAGTGTTCGAGCTTGGGATTTTACTCGCTAGATTCTTTCCTATGGTGGAGAAGAAAACATTAAGTCTGTTTGCTGTCTCAGTTGGTGAGAGTAGGGGTTCGTCTGTTTTTCATAATTTGATGGTATTGTTCGTGGATATCTTTTTATTTCCTAGAATTGTAGATAGGGTTTTCCAGGTCTTTTTCATATCACCTTTTACGGTCTGGAGTCTGTTCTCATAATACAATTTTTTGGACCTTCTTATCAGGCTAGTAAGGATTGATGAGTAGCGTTTGGATTGTTCTCTGGTTATTAGACCCCTTCTATATTGTTTTTCATATTGGTGCCTCTTATTTATGGATTTAAGGATGCTGGGTGTTAGCCAGGGATTGTTAAGTCTCTTAGCTGTGATCTGTTTAGTTTTTTTCGGGCAATGTCTGTTATAGAGGTTATGTGTTTTTTTAAGAAAGTTTTTGATGCATTCATTAGTATACATATCAATTAATTGTAGCAATGCAACTAATTGAGTGAGATAACAATTTAAAACAATTAATTGCATTGCAGTTACAGTTTACGTGGTCATTATAATGTAAATGTTATAGAAACAGTTAGCTTAGTATGTATTATTCATAACAGGTTTTTACATTTAAGTGATTAATCAGATTTTTACATTTAAGTGATTATTCTACTTTGTTGGGAATGTTTGATATTGAGCATTTAGGTTTGGGTGAGAAGGTGGTTTTTTAGCATCGTTTTGAATTGGGGTACAGGTAGGGTTTCTTTGGCAATGACAGGTAATGACTTCCAAATTTTCGTGCCTTTTATATGCATTGAGTTTTTACATAGTGTTAGATGGACTCGGGGAACATCGAGGAGTGATCTGTGTCTAGTGTTATGGTCATGTGTCCTGTTAAAATTGGTAAGGAGAAGTTTGAGTGGTGGGTTAATATTTGCATAGAGTGTTCTATGTATGTAATAGGCACAGTAAAAAGTATGATTGTCTTGTATGGTGAGTAAGTTTAGGTTTTTGAATATTGGTGGAGTATGTTGTCTGGAGTGTGAATGTGTTATCATTCTAACTGCTGCCTTTTGTTGTGTTATTAGTGGTCTGAGATGAGTTATTGATGTAGAGCCCCATGCGCTGATTCCATAGGTGAGGTAGGGGTAAATGAGTGAGTGATATAGGGTAAGGAGAGCTGATTTTGGAACATAGTACCGTATCTTGGATAGTATTCCCACGGTCTTTGAGAAATCTTGGAAATTTGTTGTATATGTTTTTGAAATTTGAGGCCACTGTCAAGATGGATTCCTAAGAATTTTCCCTTTGTGAATTTTGTGATAGGGGACCCGTTTATCATTATGTTAAGTGGTGCGTTTGTAGCTCTGTTCAAAACTGGATAAAATAGGTTTTATCAGTATTGAGAGTAAGTTTGTTGGTCATCATCCAGGTAGATATTTTCTGTAATTCAGTCAGTCAAGTAGATATTTTCTGTAATTCAGTCAAGTCATTCAGTAAGTCAGTCAGTCAAGTGATTCAGTCAGTCAAGTCATTCAGTATGTCAGTCAGTCAAGTCATTCAAGTCATTCAGTAAGTCAGTCAGTCAGTCAAGTCGTTCAGTATGTCAGTCAAGTCAATCAGTAAGTCAGTCAAGTCATTCAGTAAGTCAGTTAAGTCATTCAGTCAAGTCATTCAGTAAGTCAGTCAGTCAAGTCATTCAGTAAGTCAGTCAAGTCATTCAGTAAGTCAGTCAAGTCATTCAGTAAGTCAGTCAAGTCATTCAGTAAGTCAGTCAAGTCATTCAGTAAGTCAGTCAAGTCATTCAGTAAGTCAGTCAAGTCATTCAGTAAGTCAGTCAAGTCATTCAGTAAGTCAGTCAGTCAAGTCATTCAGTAAGTCAGTCAGTCAAGTCATTCAGTAAGTCAGTCAGTCAAGTCATTCAGTAAGTCAGTCAAGTCATTCAGTAAGTGAGTCAGTCAAGTCATTCAGTAAGTGAGTCAGTCAAGTCATTCAGTAAGTCAGTCAAGTCATTCAGTAAGTCAGTCAGTGAAGTCATTCAGTAACTCAGTCAGTCAGTGAAGTCATTCAGTAAGTCAGTCAAGTCATTCTGTAAGTCAGTCAAGTCATTCAGTAAGTCATTCAGTCAAGTCATTCAGTAAGTCATTCAGTCAAGTCATTCAGTAAGTCATTCAGTAAGTCATTCAGTAAGTCAGTCAAGTCATTCAGTAAGTCAGTCAAGTCATTCAGTAAGTCAGTCAAGTCATTCAGTAAGTCAGTCACAGGAGTCAAGAACCCCAATGGAAATAAGTCACTCTGTCTGACTTTTTTGGGTTATCCTAGGTTCTCTACACATATGCTGCTATGTATGATAATGTATGTAAATGTATTTGTGTATACCTGAATAAACTTACTTACTTACTTAACTTATGTTTACATCTTTTTATGTGTACAAAGTAACACTTTAGGGCCACAAGTTATGTCTTGTCAAATTGTTTTCTTCGTTGATTCTAAGACTTAAATGCTTATACCTTTTCTTGCCACTTTGAGCAACACTGGTATGTCTACTGGGTGTCATGATTGCTTGGCAGATACAAGATATAGTAATTTAAGGATCAAAACACAATTCACTCTCTCTTATTCTTCACAAACAGCTGGCTTGACGTGAATGAACTACGTATGAACTACGAATGCTGGGACGGTGGGGTGATGTGGGACAATGGGGTGGTTTTGGGGGGTAGCTGGGGAAGGCGGGTGGTCTCCCCCGCTGAACAACAACAATGGCCGCTTGAGGGAATGGAAATGTTTTTCCTTCCTGCAAACTGTAAGTTTATTCAGGTACACAGATACAGTTACAAAGATTATCATACATAGCAGCATATGTGTAGAGAACCTAGGATAACCCAAAAAAGTCAGAGTGACTTATTTCCATTCTGTCTGACTTTTTTGGGTTATCCTAGGTTCTCTACACATATGCTGCTATGTATGATAATCAATGTAACTGTATCTCTGTATACCTGAATAAACTTACTTACTTACAGTTTGTGGGAAGGAAAAACAAATTCCCTTTTCCTCAAAGCATGAGGATTCTTAGAGCGGTAAATAACCATGGGCTTACACTTGAAATCACCTGATGCATTACCGCAAAGGAGCAAGGTGAAGTGATCCTTTGCTGTCTTGAAGCCTGGTGCACTGATATAAGTTCATGTTGGCATTTTCTTCCAGAAAACACTTGTCTCGTCAGCATTAAACACTTGATGTGGCTCATAGCCACCCTCAGTAGGACCCCCACTGACTCAATGGTTTAACCCACCGCAGGCGACCGCGCACTCAAAAATTTTTCCCCTCCAGCGAATCGTGTAATATTAGGTTTACGTTGTGTTAGATAAAAATGTGCCGCAATTCTCCAACCGTGTAATACCCAAATTGCGCAACATAAAGTCGTGCTAAATGAGGGTCTACTGTACAGTGGACCCCCGGCTAACGAACAAAATTCATTCCAGAAGCCTGCTCAAGTGCCATTACCGAACGAATTTACTTCCTTAAGAAATAATGTCACGTAGGTTAGTCTATTTCAGACCCCCAAAAATACACTTCCACAAGCACTTACAATATTATACTACTTACATAATTGTACGATTTCCCTGGTGTTCGTTAGCCGGGGTCCACTGTATATTATTTTTCATATACGTACAGTGGAACCTTGGTTTTCGTAGAATTTGGTTTTCGATGACTTTTTTCGTTGAAATTTTGTCCCAGTTTTTGTACATCCACTCAGTTTTTGTAGAGTTGACAATGGTCCGCCATACCAAATGCGTCCGCCTGCCTGCGCACACACAAGCATCCCACGCGTTCTGACTCAGTCTGGCTTTGTTTCTTGTTGAGTGAGCATTACCCCGTGCATTATCCGAAACATTTCATAATAACCCATTGCTTTTTGTGCTTGTTTATTGAGAGCGACTGCTAAATAAGCCACCAAGGGGCCAAAGAAAGTTCCGAGGGCCAGCCCTTTGATAAAGAAGGTGAGAAAGACAATAAAATTCAGTAGCAAAGAACGAAAGTGGTGTACACGTGGCCAATCTCGCCGGGATGTATGTAAAGTGTAAATCAATGATCAGTTCCATCCTGGTGAAGAAAAAAGAAATCAAGGAAGCTGAGGTTGTGAAAGGGGTAAACGTGATAATGAAACAGAGATCATAAACAATCAAAGATGTTGAGAAGTTGGCGTGGATCAACGAAAAACAGTTAGCGGGAGATAGTGTTGTGGAGGCAATAATTTGCGAAAAGGCAAGGCAGTTCCATGCGGATCTCGCAAAGAAAATGCCTGGAACGAGTGAATTTTTTTGCCAGGAGAAGCTTGTTTGACAAATTCAAAAAGCGAACTGGCATACACAGTGTGGTAAGGCAGGGCGAGGCTGCAAGTTCGGACAAACGTGGGGCCGAAGAATTCATTGATGAATTCAAGGAGTATGTAGAGGCTGAAGGATTCCTCCCCCAACAAGTCTTCAATTGTGATGAAACAGGCCTCTTTTGGAAGAAAATGCCAAAGAGGAGCAAAGAGGACAAGAGTCTTCAATAAAGGTAAAAGTGATGTTAAATGTTCATTTATCCATTTCATTAGTCATTTATATTTATTTCTCATTGTTTTCTGCATGTAAAACTATAGTTATTCTCTATAAAATGTATTTTTTGTTAATATTTTTGGGTGTCTGGAATGGATTAATTAGATTTACATTATTTATGGGAAATATTGCTTCAGTTTTCATACAATTTGGTTTTCATCAGACTTTCTGGAGCGAATTAATCACGACAACCGAGGCCCTACTGTAATTTTATATTGCTGATATTTTCATTATTTGCTAAATTGAAAATATCTGGCTTTATATTATTATTTGACTTAGCTATTATTATTATTATAATCAAAAGAAGCACTAAACCACAAGGGTCATACAGCTGACTTAGCTATGTCATTAGGTAGGATGTAACATTTACACTTCACTGTTCGAGAGTTGTGAGTGGCTATTACAACCTCAGGTTCTCAAGGCCTGTTACCTGAGTGTAAAAGGGAGCTTGGAGCAAAATAAACACAGCAGAAAAACTTTGAATTATATTTTCCTTCACCAAGTACAGTATATATAGATTTATACAAAGCATGTACACTATATACGTACAGCAGAATAGGTATTAGTGCACGCCACGGTAGTCAAGGCAAAACAGCAGCCAAAGAGACAACCGAGCTTCAACCAGCAAAGAATGAAAATGACAAGGGTGACTGTGCGTGGTAACCACGTCACCTTCACGATTGCCAGATCCACATTATGATTGGCTGAACCTAGATAATGATCTGACGATGGGGACCCGATTGTCAGACCTTTAGTATCTGGTTCGCTGGTTGGGGAGGTAGCCTTTTATGAGGGTGTGTACATGCGCCGAATAAAGGTTACGTACTCTTTGCATGCCACAGTGGCTGTCTGCATTGACAAACTACCTTGATATCACCTCGCTTGTTTACCTGCCGGCTCCGTGCTGCACTCCACAGGAGAATCATGTGATCGCACCTGAGATGAGAGTCTGTCCTCCCTTGATTGCTCTCTCCTCAGCTGGTCACTGCTGGACCACCCTCTCTCTCATCTCTGGTTGTTTGTTCATTATTTAGACTGTTTTGGTAGAGTATGATTTCGCTGGCAAGTCGAAACATACTTCTTGGAACTCTGTGTAACTCTGTTCACAGAGCATAGTTTAGACTTGGTGATTTTCGACGTTTTACTGAGGTTGTGTGTCGTACTGACACACTGTTAACCCAGGTCCCAAGCTTCAGCTTCTGACCTATTTTGTTTGGCATCTGCACACTGTTGTAGTCAGGGATTTGGTTATGCTGAACTTAGATTCAGTATTAAGGAAGTTTTATGCCTTTTATGGAGGATCTGCTGATGGTCCCAAGTTAGGGTTGTTATTTTGTCTCCTTGTTCCTGACGCTGTACTGCTGCTTGTTATTTTATTGTTCGGCGAACTGTTCGTCTTATTGTTCAAGCTATTTTGATTGCTTGGTTGGTCAAGAAGATAGATTATTTGAGGACGTTTAGTCAGTCACTGTTTAAGTCGAGTCAAGTCTTATTGAGACATAACGAACAACTTAGAGCACATACACACATTATCACACACTCACTTGCATATATACTACTATTATTATTTTTATAATTGCTGACAACGTACCTGATGGTACTTAAGAGCCATAAAGATATGAATTATTATAATCAAATAGAAGCACTAAACCGCAGGGGTTATACAGCATAAAGATATGAAATGTGCCTTCAGCACTATAATACTGTACAATTTTTTTTTGCTTTACAAGAGAAGTGTAGGAGCTAATAACCTAATTTATATCGAATTAGTTTACTTTGATTTTGTCCACCTAGACAACTTTGTGAATAAACTTCTCAATTTTTATTTCTTTAGTTAGTATCCTGTCAGTTGCAATAATAAAGCGCTATTAAAAATTATGATAAACTTTAAAGGGGTAACTGGATCATAATACTGACTACTTGTTACAAAAACAAAGAAACAGGCTGAATGCTAAAGGGACAGACCTTCTAGTATTATCGCGTAATCTGTTACAAAAAGCGCGACATCTATAAAATATATTATAGATATCGCGCTTTTTGTAACAAATTGCGTGATAATTCTTACTGCGGCTTTTTTAGGTTATTGTTGGCTTTAGGCGAGTTGCTGCTTTTGATCCCCAGGCACAAATAGCATAGGTGAGGTAGGGATAGATGAGTGAATAGTATAGTGTGAGTAGGGCTGATTGTGGTACGTAGGTAACGTATCTTGGAGAGGATCCCAACTGTTTTGGATACTTTTTTTATTTGTTGGATATGGGTGTTGAATTTCAGGTTGCTGTCAAGGTGCAGGCCCAGGAATTTACCCTCATTATGTTTAGCAATAAGAGTGTTGTCAATCATTATGTTCAGCTGGGCAACACCCGTTCTGTTCCCAAACAGAATGTAGAAGGTTTTATCAGTACAGTGGGCCCCCGGATTTCGTTGGCATCGGATAACGATAAATTCGGAAGAAGATACATTTTTCCGTAAAAATAATGGTTCGGTAAACGATGATCCGCTCGGAAACCGCTATTCATCTTGGACACGTACACATGCCCTGGGATGGCACAACGCTCCATCCAGAGTCAGTGTGCCATTGTTTATCAGCGAGTGAGCGCCACCCACGCATTCATACCATACATTTTGTCCTTTTTCCACTGTTTTTAGTGCCTGCAACTGCTAAATAAGCCACCATGGGTCCAAAGAAAGCTCCTAGTGCCAGCCCTGTGGTAAGGAAAGTTAGAAATATGGTAGAACTGAAGAAGGAGATGATTGCAAAATATGAAAGTGGAGTGCGTGTGTCTGAGCTGGCCAGGATCTATGGCAAACCCTATTCAACCATCGGTACCATTGTGGCCAAGGCAAATCAAATCAAGAACGCTGTTGTTATGAAAGGTGCAAATATGATCACAAAACAGAAATCACAAGTGCTGGAAGATGTGGAAACTTTGTTGTTGGTGTGGATCAACGAGAAACAATTAGCAGGAGATAGTGTTACGCAGGTAATAATATCTGAAAATGCAAGGCAGTTGCATGATGATCTCAAGAAAAGGCCTGCAACAAGTGCTGAAGTGAGCGAATTTAAAGTCAACAAAGGCTGGTTTGACAGATTTAAGAAGCATAGTGGCATACATAGTGTGATAAGGCATGGTGCGGCAGCCAGTTCTGACCAAAGTGCGGCTGAAAAATACGTGAATGAATTTCAAAGCTATGTAAAGACTGAAGGATTTAAACCTGAACAAGTGTTTAATTGTGACAAAACAGGCCTGTTTTGGAAGAAAATGCCAAACAGGACCTTCATTACACAGGAGGAAAAGGCACTGCCAGGACACAAGTCTATGAAAGACAGGCTAACTCTTTATGTTGCAGAGGTTGGTGGATGAATTTGGTAGGGTGTGTAAAAGAAGAAAATTGAAAGTGAATATAGGAAAGAGTAAGGTGATGAGGATAACAAAAAGATTAGGTGACGAAAGATTGGATATCAGATTGGAGGGAGAGAGTATGGAGGAGGTGAATGCTAGTGGTGATTTTAAAGTGAAGCCTTTACTGGTGTATCATTCTGAAAATCCCAGTGTGTTTAAGAAATGCAGTGTTGCCAAGGCTAATTTGTGTATGATGTGGAAGGCTAACAATAAGGCATGGGTCACTAGGGAAATTTTCTTTGATTGGTTCCATGAAGTGTTTGGCCCCAGTGTGAAGAAATATCTCTAGGAAAATAATTTGGGCCTCAAGTGCCTCCTGATAATGGACAATGCTCCTGGTCATCCTCGAGACTTGGAAGAGCAAATTGTGGAGGACTAAGTTCATCACAGTGAAGTTCTTGCCCCCTAATACCACTCCTCTCCTCCAGCCCATGGACCAGCAGGTCATTTCAAAATTTTAAAAACTCTACACCAAAGCAATGTTTCAAAAGTGCTTTGATGTGACCTCAGACACTAAATTTACCCTAAAAGACTTTTGGAAAAATCATTTCACTATCCTGCATTCCATAAACCTTATAGGTAAGGCTTGGGAGGGAGTGACTACCAGGACTTTGAAGTCTGCCTGGAGAAAATTGTGGCCAGACTGTGTCCCAGAGAGGGATTTTGAAGGTTTTAGGGCTGAGCCTCAGAACCCTGAGCCTAAGCCTGTTGTGGAAGCAATTGTGGCACTGGGGAAGTCCATGGGGATGGATGTTAGTACCGAGGATGTGGAAGAGTTGGTGGAGGACGACAATGAAGAGATAACCACTGAAGATCTGCAAGAGCTTCATCTGCAACAGCAACAACAGACCAGTTCAGGAAAATGGTCCAGAGGAGGAGGAAACAGAGATGGAAGACAGGATTAGGGAGATCTGTGCCAAATGGACTGATGTGCAAGGCTTTATGGATGATTTTCACCCTAACAAAGCTGTTGCAGGCCGTGCTGGCAACATGTACATGACAATGTGGTGTCCCATTTCAGAGATGTTTTAAAGAAATGCCAGACACAGAGCTCCCTGGACAGATTTTCTGTGAGAGAGGGTTCCAGTGACTCTCAAGCTGGTCCTAGTGGCATTAAAAGAAAAAGGCCAGTAACCCCTGAAAAGAACTTGGTACCTGCAGTGTTAATGGAAGGGGATTTCCCTTCCAAACACTACCATACTACTCCTTCCTTCCCCCTCCTTCCATCTTCCACACATCAACAACTCTTCAATAAAGGTAAGTGTTAAGTTATTACACTGTTGTATGTATTAGTTGTAATTTATTTATTTATTTTAATACTTTTGGGTGTCTGGAACAGATTAATTGAATTTCCATTATTTCTTATGGGGAAAATAGATTCGGTTTAAGTTAAGCCCTCTGGAACGGATTAATCACGAAATCAAGGGGGCCCACTGTATTAGCAGTCATCCAGGTCGATATTGTTACTAGCTCTTCGTTAATCCTTTCAAGGTTTCGGCAGTACTAGTATGGCTTACGCGCCAGGGTTTTGGTCGTACTAGTACGCCTAAATTCTAGTGCCCTCAAATCAAGCAGAAACAGGCTGGTAGGCCTAGATGCGAGAGAATGGGTCTGTGCGGTCAGTGTGCACCACACAGCAGGAAAAAAAACTTGAGTGTTTTTTAATTAAAACAGCGACTTTGCAGTCTACTTTCGTATGGTATTTATGCTTGTATTCTCGTTTTCTTGGTCTCATTTGATAGAATGGATGATATATTACAGAAACAGAGATAATTTTGACTGGTTTCACGAAGACAAGTACCTTGAAACTGAGCACAAAGTAGCGAAAATGCACGATTTTGGCCGATGTTCAAGAGTAAACAAATCACACCATGCGTCCAATACACATCAACTGGCAAGTCTAATATTCTTGCACAAGTGCGCTGATATTATTTATACTATTTTTACAATGATACAGTTGTATACATAACAGTAAATCTTCTATTTTTTTGTGAGAATAAAAATTCAAAATGGAAAGCAAAAGTAATGTAAGAGGGGCCTGGAGACATGACTAATGAACAGAGAAGATGTTATTTTAGTGCCAGGAATGTCTGCCTTTTTTATTCTGGACCCTATTTTGAAATTGGCATTGTTTGAAATTTGTGTGAAATTGGCCAAATTGTAATTTTCTGACCACTATTTTGGGTAGTTGAAATTGGTAAATAGGCAGTTTCTTGTACTCAATCGATAGAAGAAATGGAGTTCTAGCGAAATCGCTATAATTTTAGTAGACAAACATTATAATTTGCCAAAAATAGGGCTCAAAGTGGGCAAAATCGCCGATGCGTAAATGTCATCGATACCGCTAACTTCGCACAAGCATAATTCAGTTAGTTTTCGATCAAATTTCATAATTTGGTGGCGTTATGATCGGAAAAAGAATCTCTATCATTTCATATGAATTTTGTTTTTTTTTCCGAAAAATTTGCGACCCTGAAAACGAGTTTTGGAGAGGGCCTGGAAACCCCCAAAGGGTTAAAAATAGTGTTGAGCGAGGCAAGATTAGGGTGGGAGATGACATAAGTCGTGTCGTCAGCAAAGAGAAGAGGTTTAAGGTGTTGTGATACATTAGGAAGATCACCGATGTACAAGAGGAAGAGCAGGGGACCAAGGACACTTCCCTATAGTACTCCAGTATTCAGTGGTCTTATTGATGAGGTCGTGTCCTTAATAGAGATGTATTGATGCCTGTTACTAAGGTAGGATTTGAAATATGTAAGTGCATGGCCTCTTATGCCATAATGATCAAGTTTGTGTAGTAGGATGCTGTGGTCTACTTTATCAAAAGTTTTCCTTAGGTCGATAAAGAGTCCTAATGGATATTAATTTTTTTCAAGTGCTGTGTAAAGCAGGTCTAGCATTTTTACAATTGAGTCATTTGTGTTTTTGCTTTTTCTGAAGCCAAAATGGCAGGGGTTGAGGATGCTTTGGGCTGTTATAAAGGAATATAATCTCTTGTGCATAAATTTCTCGAAGATTTTGGATAGCAACGGTAAGTTTGATAATTGTTTACATTTGTGGGGTCACCACCTTTGTGTACTGGTGTGGCCCTTGCTATCTTGAGTAGTGCTGGAATAGTGCTGGTTTCTAGTGATCTGTTAAAGAGTAATGAAATGGCAGGTGAAAGAACATGAGCCACTCGTTTGTACAATAATGGAGGAACTTGAGCCAGATTTCCGGTGGTAACTTTCCGGTGGTAGCCTGAAACCTAACCAGCCATATAAGTGGGGCCCTACTGTACATATATTTAAAACTCTATAGTCTGTCTAGAAGTTAATTATTATTACGTATTACAAATATAACTAAGCACTAAACCCACAACAGATATTAGTGCCAGGAAAAGACCCCCATACCACCAATCCAACGACATTCATCTTTGCAAATATATAGGGTCTAAAGCCAGCGACGAACAACAAAATACCTTACATCTGTGGACTGCTTACAGAGTCAAATGCAATGTTTGCAGCTTTCACGGAGACCCACATAAAGGATCACTTGGACAATGAAATGTGGATCCCGGGCTACAACCTATACAGATGTGACAGAGTGAACAGGCAAAAGGGAGGGAGGGGGAGGGGGGGGTTGGCCTGTATATCAGAGTCACTATTCTGCTCAGAACTACTAAATGCCTTAAATGATGTAGTTGAAGTTTTAGGAGTAAAGATCGAGAATCAAAACCTGGTCATCGTGGTTGTATACAAGCCTCCGGATGCAACGTCCCAACAATTCCAGGAACAGCTTCTGAAAATTGACCACTATCTTGCTCCTGGGGGACTTCAACCTAAGGCACCTAAAATGGAGGAATATTGCAAATAATGTGGTAGCAGAGATAACACCAGGAGGCAGCTCAGATTAAAACTAGCACACACACGAGCTTCTAAATCTCTGCACCAAATTCACCTTAAACCAGAAAATAACATAGCCTACAAGATTGGAGAATACGCTGGACTTCATCTTCACTAACAATGATGATCTGATATGAAATGTCATCATATCAAAAACAATATACTCAGATCACAATATAATAGAGGTCCAGACATGTATGCGGGGGCCCCAGACCAACAAAATGTGATGAGTCGCGATGGAGCCTTCACCAAATTCAACAACAAAAACATAAGGTGGGACCAAGTAAACCAAGTCCTAAATGATATAATATGGGAAGATAGCCTTAGCATCTCAGATTCTAACCTATGTCTAGAACAAATTAACTGTGGCACTTGAGGTTTGCTCAAGACAAATTCCCTTAAGGAAAAGGAGATGTAAACTAGAAAGAGAAAGGCGTTCCCTATACAGGCGAAGGCAAAGAACAACAGAGCAGCTACAAGAGGCCAATATATCTGAAATACGTAGGGAGACACTGGTCAGAGAAATAGCAAACATTGAACTAAAACTAAAGGAATCTTACAGGAATCAAGAAACGCAGGAAGAACTAAAAGCCATAAATGAAATTGAAAGAAACCCAAAGTATTTCTTTTCTTATGCCAAACCAAAGTCGAGAACAACATCCAGTATTGAGCCCCTACTTAAATGGGATGGGTCCTACACAGATGACAGCAAGGAAATGAGTGAGCTACTAAAGTCCCAGTATGACTCAGTTTTTAGCGAGCCGCTAACCAGACAAAGTTGAAGACCTAAATTATTTTTTTATGAGAGTGCCACAGAAATTGATAGACACAAACCTATCTGACATTATCCTGACGCCAAATGACTTCGAAGAGGCGATAAATGACATGCCCATGCACTCCGCCCCAGGCCCAGACTCACGGAACTCCGTGTTCATCAAGAACTTCAACAAGCCCCTATCACGTGCTTTTAACATCCTATGGAGAGGGAGCATGGACACTGGGGTCATCCCGCAGTTACTAAAAACAACAGACATAGCCCCACTCCACAAAGGGGGCAGTAAAGCATTGGCAAAGAACTACAGACCAATAGCGCTAACATCCCATATCATAAAAATCTTTGAAAGGGTTCTAAGAAGCAAGATCGCCACTCATCTAGATACCCATCAATTACACAACCCAGGGCAGCATGGGTTTATAGCACGTCGCTCCTGTCTGTCCCAACTACTCGACCACTATGACAAGGTCCTGGATGCTCTAGAAGACAAACAGAATGCAGATGTTATATACACAGACTTTGCAAAAGCCTTTGACAAGTGTGACCATGGTGTAATAGCACACAAAATGCGTGATAAAGGAATAACAGGAAAAGTTGGCAGATGTATCTATAATTTCCTAACAAATAGAACACAAAGAATAGTAGTCAACAGAGTAAAGTCTGAGGCGGCTACGGTGAAAAGCTCTGTTCCACAAGGCACAGTACTCGCTCCCATCTTGTTCCTCATCCTCATATCGGACATAGACAGGGATATAAACCACAGTGCCGTGTCTTCCTTTGCAGATGACACCCGAATCTGCATGACAGTGTCCACCATTGAAGACACTGCAAGACTCCAAGCAGACATCAACCAAATCTTTAAATGGGCTGCAGAAAACAATATGAAGTTCAATGATGAGAAATTTCAATTACTCTGATATGGAAAACGTGAGGAAATTAAAATTTCATCAGAGTATAAAACAAATTCCAACCACACAATAGAGCGAAAAACTAATGTCAAAGACCTGGGAATGATCATGTCAGAGGATCTCACCTTCAAGGACCATAACACTGTAGCAATCGCATCTGCTAGAAAAATGACAGGATGGATAATGAGAACCTTCAAAACCAGGGATGCCAAGCCCATGATGACACTTTTCAGGTAGCTAATTCTATCTAGGCTGGAATATTGCTGCACACTAACTGCACCTTTCAAGGCAGGTGAAATTGCTGAACTAGAAAATGTGCAGAGAACCTTCACAGCATGCATAACTGCGATAAACCACCTCAGTTACTGGGAATGCTTGAAGTTCCTAAACCTGTACTCCCTAGAACGCAGGCGGGAGAGATACATTATTATATACACTTGGAAAATCCTAGAGGGATTAGTACCAAACTTGCACACGAGTCACTCCCTACGAAAGCAAAAGACTCAGCAGACGATGCAACATCCCCCCAATGAAAAGCAGGGTGCCACTAGCACGTTGAGAGACAACACAATAAGTGTCAGGGGCCCAAGACTGTTCAACTGCCTTCCAGCATACATAAGGGGGATTACCAATAGACCCCTCGTTGTCTTCAAGCCAGGCACTGGACAGGCACCTAAAGTCAGTACCTGACCAGCCGGGCTGTGGTTCGTACGTCGGACTGTGTGCGGCCAGCAGTAACAGTCTGGTTGATCAGGCTCTGATTCACCATGAGGCCTGGTCATAGACCGGGCCGTGGGGGCGTTGACCCCCGGAACTCTCTCCAGGTAAACTTCAGGTAAGGGGGACTTTCCATGTGAGTGATGTAATGTCATCCAACTTTGTACAAACAATTTATCATGTGGTAATAAATATTGATTGATCAATCAATCCAGGTGTGGAAAGTTTTCCCCCCTTCTTCTACCCCCCCCCACTCCTCTCGGAATGGCCCACAGCATCAGTGAAGACTAATACTTCACATTTCTCTTAGTAGTCTACTCTTAGGAAATTATCACCACAAGTCTAATTATTTTCCAACATAACAAATTGTTGAAGACTTTGAAGACTTTGATTAAAGTTGTATAAAACATCAGTTCAGTTTTTGCTTTATTATAAACTCACAATTGTTTTGATATTTTGGAACAACTCACAGACATTAGGATTCTAACCCATGGTGGTATAGTACAGTTTTAGGACTGACTTGCCATGGGTTTGAATCCCATCCATTCTGAAAAGTTACTTTATTATACATGTGCAAAGAAGATACTACAATCAAACTTACAATCATTACTATAAGATTCAAGTGTCAGAGCATTAAGTACAATTAACATTTGAGCTTGCAAGGAAAAATCAATTTACACAATACATCAGATTGACAGAAAAGTCAGTGTAATAAAGATGTTATGCATTACTACAGTAAAATATATTTTCATTTAAAAATGTTAAATTACAAATTTACAAATTAACTGTCCATAATTCTACACAGTAACTTAAGTGTCAGTATATGAATCGTTACTTTCCTATTCTAGTGATAAGATACAATGTGCTACACAAGAAGCTTAAAACATAACACATTAAGAAATTTTACAACAGAAAAAGCAATACATGACAAAAAGGTACAGTAGCTCAACATGATTAATATTACTCAAGACATACCATAGCTGTCAAAACCAAACTATAGTAAATCTTTATCAAATATATGCAAACCAAGATGACCATCTCCTGCACGTTGGAGCTGTGTCACCATATCCCCAAGTTTCTTTATTGTTTCAACATGCTCATTTAGGAAATTATCATCCAAGAAATGGAGAACATGGGGGTCATTCTTTTCAGATACCTTTCCACGAAGATTTAGCAGGGCCTGAGGATAAAAAAAAAAAAGATATAAATAGCACTCATTTATCAACTTCCATAGTAGTCAACTGATTTTATACCTCTTAAAAATACATGTTAATGTAGTTTTAGAAAATTTATATTTCTTTTATTAACACATCGGCCATTTCCCTCCAAGACATGGTGGTTCAAGAAAGAAAAACTTTCGTCATCATTCACTCCTTCACTGTCTTGCCAGAAGCATGCTTACACTACAGTTATAAAACTGCAACATTAACACCCCTCCTTCAGAGTGCAGGCACTGTACTTCCCACCTCCAGGACTCAAGTCCGGCCTGCCAGTTTCCCTGAATCTCTTCATGAATGTTACCTTGCTCACACTCCAACAGCATGTCAAGTCCTAAAAACCATTTGTGTCCACTCACTTCTATCTAACATGCTCACGCGTTTGCTAAAAGTCCAAGCCCTTCGCACATAAAACCACCTTTACCTTCTCCCTCCAACCTTTCCTAGGCTGACCCCTACCCCGCCTTCTACTTCAGATTTATACACTCTCCAGGTCATTCTATTTTGTTCCATCCTCTCTAAATGTCCGAACCACCTCAACCTCTCCTCAGCCCTCTGGATAGTGCTCTTAGTAACCCCACACCTCCTAATTTCCAAACTACAGATTTTTTTTTTTATTTTTTTTTTTTATTAACACATCGGCCGATTCCCACCAAGGCAGGGTGGCCCGAAAAAGAAAAACTTTCATCATCATTCACTCCATCACTGTCTTGCCAGAGGGGTGCTTTACACTACAGTTATAAAACTGCAACATTAACACCCATCCTTCAGAGTGCAGACACTGTACTTCCCATCTCCAGGACTCAAGTCCGGCCTGCCGGTTTCCCTGAATCCCTTCATAAATGTTACTTTGCTCACACTCCAACAGCACGTCAAGTATTAAAAACCATATGCCTCCATTCACTCCTATCAAATACGCTCACACATGCTTGCTGGAAGTCCAAGCCCCTCACACACAAAACTTCCTTTACCCCCTCCCTCCAACCTTTCCTAGGCCGACCCCTACCCCGCCTTCCCTCCACTACAGATTTATACACTCTCGAAGTCACTCTGTCTCGTTCCATTCTCTCTACATGTCCAAACCACCTCAGCAACCCCTCCTCAGCTCTCTGGACAATCGTTTTGGTAATCCCGCACCTCCTCCTAATTTCCAAACTCCGAATTCTCTGCATTATATTCACACCACACATTGACCTTAGACATGACATCTCCACTGCCTCCAGCCTTCTCCTCGTTGCAACATTCATCACCCATGCTTCACACCCATATAAGAGCGTTGGTATAACTATACTCTCATACATTCCCTTCTTTACTTCCATGGACAAGGTTCTTTGTCTCCACAGACTCCGAAGTGCTCCACTCACCCTTTTTCCCTCATCAATTCTATGATTCACCTCATCCTTCATAGACCCATCCGCCGACATGTCCACTCCCAAATATCTGAATACATTCACCTCCTCCATACTCTCTCCCTCCAATCTGATATCCAATCTTTCGTCACCCATTCTTTTTGTTATCCTCATCACCTTACTCTTTCCTATATTCACTTTCAATTTTCTTCTTTTACACACCCTACCAAATTCATCCACCAACCTCTGCAACTTCTCTTCAGAATCTCCCAAAAGCACAGTGTCATCAGCAAAAAGCAACTGTGACAACTCCCACTTTGTATTTGCTTCTTTATCTTTTAGCCCAACACCTCTTGCCAAGACCCTCGCATTCACTTCTCTTACAACCCCATCTATAAATATATTGAACAACCACGGTGACATCACACATCCTTGTCTAAGGCCCACTTTTACTGGGAAATAGTCCCCTCCCTCCTACACACTCTAACCTGAGCCTCACTATCCTCATAAAAACTCTTCACTGCTTTCAGTAACCTTCCTCCTATTCCATACACCTGCAACATCTGCCACATTGCCCCCCTATCTACCCTATCATACGCCTTTTCCAAATCCATAAATGCCACAAAAACATCTTTACCCTTATCCAAATACTGTTCACCTATATGTTTCACTGTAAACACTTGGTCTACACACCCCTACCTTTCCTAAAGCCCCCTTGTTCATCTGCTATCCTGCTTTCTGTCTTACTCTTGATTCTTTCAATAATAACTCTACCATACACTTTACCAGGTACACTCAACAGACTTATTCCCCTATAATTTTTGCACTCTCTTTTGTCCCCTTTGCCTTTATACAAAGGAACAATACACGCTCTCTGCCAATCCCTAGGTACCTTACCCTCTTCCATACATTTATTAAATAATAGCACCAACCACTCCAAAACTATATCCCCACCTGCTTTTAACATTTCTATCTTTATCCCATCAATCCCAGCTGCCTTACCCCTTTCATTCTACCCACTGCCTCACGAACTTCCCCACACCCACAACTGGCTCTTCCACACTCCTACAAGATGTTATTCCTCCTTGCCCTACACACGAAATCACAGCTTCCCTGTCTTCATCAACATTTAACAACTCCTCAAAATATTCTCTCCATCTTCCCGATACCTCTAACTCTCCATTTAATAACTCTCCTCTCCTATTTTTAACTGTCAAATCCATTTGTTCTCTAGGCTTCCTCAACTTATTAATCTCATTCCAAAACTTTTTCTTATTTTCAACAAAATTTGCTGATAACATCTCACCCACTCTCTCATCTGCTCTCTTTTTACATTGCTTCACCACTCTTTTAACCTCTCTTTTTCTCTCCATATACTCTTCCCTCCTTGCATCACTTCTACTTTGTAAAAACCTCTCATATGCTAACTTTTTCTCCCTTACTACTCTCTTTACATCATCATTCCAATCGCTCCTCTTCCCTCCGCACCCACTCGCCTGTAACCACAAACTTCTGCTGAACACTCTAACACTACATTTTTAAATCTACCCCATACATCTTACCCCATTGCCTACACTCTCACTAGCCCATCTATCCTCCAGTAGTTGTTTATATCTTACCCTAACTGCCTCCTCTTTTAGTTTATAAACCTTCACCTCTCTCTTACTTACTGATTCTATTTTCCTTGTATCCCATCTACCTTTTACTCCCACTGTAGCTATAACTAAAAAGTGATCTGATATATCTGTGGCCCCTCTATAAACATGTACATCCTGAAGTCTACTCAACAGTCTTTTATCTACCAATACATAGTCCAACAAACTACTGTCATTACGCCCTACATCATATCTTGTATACTTATTTATCCTCTTTTCTTAAAATATGTATTACCTATAACTAAACCCTTTCTATACAAAGTTCAATAAAAGGGCTCCCATTATCATTTACACCTGGCACCCCAAACTTACCTACTACACCCTCTCTGCATGTTTCTCCCACTTTAGCATTTAGGTCCCCTACCACAATTACTCTCTCATTTGGTTCAAAGTTCCTATACATTCGCTTAACATCTCCCAAAATCTCTCTCTCTCCTCTACACTCCTCTCTTCTCCAGGTGCATACACGCTTATTATGACCCACTTTTCGCATCCGACCCTTATTTTAATCCACATAATCCTTGAATTTACACATTCATATTCCCTCTTTTCCTTCCATAACTGATCCTTCAACATTATTGCTACCCCTTCCTTAGCTCTAACTCTTTCAGATACTCCTGACTTAATCCCATTTATTTCTCCCCACTGAAACTCGCCTACCCCCTTCAGCTTTGTTTCGCTTAGGGCCAGGACATCCAACTTCTTTTCATTCATAACATCGGCAATCATCTCTTTCTTATCATCCGCACTACATCCACGCACATTCAGACAACCCAGTTTTATAAAGTTTTTCTTCTTCTTCTACAGATTCTCTGCATTATATTCACACCACACATTGCCCTCAGACCGACATCTCCACTGTCCCCAGCCTTCTTGTTGCAACATTCACCACCCATGCTTCACACCCTCATCAATTCTATGTATGATTCACCTCGTCTTTCACAGACCCATCTGCTGACACGTTTACTCCCAAATATCTGAACACATTCACCTCCTCCATACTCCTTCCCTCCAATTTGATATCCAGTATTTCGTATTCTAAATTTTTTGTTATCCTTATCACCTTACTCTTTCCTATATTCACTTCTAATTTTCTTCTTTTACATACCCTACCAAACTCATCCACCAACCTCTGCAATTTCTCTTCAGAATCTCCCAAAAGCAGTGTCATCAGCAACTGTGACAACTCCCACTGTGTAAGATTCTCTATCTTTTAACCCCATGCCTCTTGCCAACACCTGAGCATTCACTTTTACAACCCCGTCTATAAATATATTGAACAACCACGGTGACATCACACATTCCTGTCTAAGGCCTACTTTTACAGGGAAATTGTTATGGGGCTATAGGACCCAACATGTATTGATGTATTTAAGTAACAGTTACTCTGGAATACCTAATTCTATTGAATTGATGGGGTCACGGCTGCTTAATGATGTCATAAGGGCAGATCACTCTTAGGGCTAAGAAGCAGCTGAGTCAAGCCTGTTTTCTCAATATAAATAGGTTGTACTATACACACACACACATTTAAATAAGTAGTTTATAAAGTTGTATTTCTCTTTGTAAAAGTAAATAAGGTGTATGAGAAAAACAAATTACTTTGGGTGCATGTGGAATGGTGCAAGGCGACAGTCTTTCTTTTGTTTGCTTTGGGTGGGAGGAGCCTAGCTAGGCCCCTCCCTCCCTCTCACTCTCCTTGGTGACTTCAAGCTGGTAGGATGCACTTGTCTTCTTATCTTTTTTCTGGATAGGATGTGTGTGCCAGAGGTAAGAGTTATGCTTTAAAGTGATGTACAGTCATCCCTTGGTTTACGATTGTCTCAGTTTTCACCGATTTTGGTTTTCGATCACTTTTTTTGTGGAAAAATTGTCTCAGTTTTCGCCGATTGTACGGAACCTGTACACCAGTGCTGCGCACATACAAAGGCCATAGGCCCGCCACCCACGCACATTGTCACACAGTCTAGCATTGTTTATGCTTGAGTGAACATCACCCCAATAGTTCATACAAAACATTTATTAACAATTCATTGTTTTTGGCCCTTGATTATTGTGTGTGACTACTAAATAAGCTACCATGGGCCCAAAGAAAGCTCCTAGTGCCAGTCCTTTGGTAAAGAAAGTGAGAAACACGATGGAGTTTAGGAGTGTAGCATGCATGCAGGGAATGTAGCATGCATGCAGGGAGTGTAGCATGCATGCAGGGAGTGTAGCATGCATGCAGGGAGTGTAGCATGCATGCAGGGAGTGTAGCATGCATGCAGGGAGTGTAGCATGCATGCAGGGAGTGTAGCAGGTATGCAGGGAGTGTAACAGGCAGGGAGGGAGTGTAGCAGGCAGGGGGAGAGTGTAGCAGGCAGGGAGGGAGTGTAGCAGGCATGCAGGGAAGTGACCCCAGATAAGGACTTGGTACTAAATTCCTTATGGAAGGGGATTCCCCTTCCAAACAATAGCCTCTCTTCCCTCTCCCCTCCTCCATCCAGCAACATCAGCCTTCAATAAAGGTAAGTGCCACATAGAGTTCATTCATTTGTGCATGTAAATCTATCTTTAAGGCCCCCCAATTTTTTTTTTTCCAAACTTCTGGAACGGATTAATTGAATTTCCATTATTTCTTATGGGGTAAATAGTTTTGGTTTTCGCCGATTTTGGTTTTAGCTGATCCATCTGGAATGGATTAAACTCAAAAACCAAGGGATGACTGTAACCGTCATACCCTGTGTGGCTGCAGTGTGTAAAAACACTGGGGGTTAAGGTCATGTTGAGGAAAGGGGTATTAATTGTGGCAGGTGGACCATGTGACTTTGGAGGTGCTAGTTCTATGTGGTTATGAATAAGACCTGTATATTCTGTATATATCTGCCTATTATACATATTCCTATTTTTGTAATAGTGGTTTAAATAACCTATTGAGAGGACTGGTGAAAGATTTCAAAGACAGCACAGCTAATTATGAATGTAAGTATTACCCTAGACTAAGGCATTATGTAAGCTATTCCACACTAGAACATGTAGTGAGAACCATGCTAACATCAAAGAAAGGGAAAACAACATAACATGGGGGCCTTGACCGGGAGAAATATTTGATAGTTAAAATAACTCGAAACATTCTTTGAACTATATGTACTGG